>VYYI01003691.1:0-11681 GCA_021029175.1 Bilobella aurantiaca
AGGGAAGGTAGGCTATGCTACTGTTATTGATCCCTGCCAAAATAGGACATGAATCTGCTATGGTTAAAAAGTATTGACCTTTTAGGTGGCAATCATCCGCTCATTTTCTCCAAAATATGCCCATGGCTCCTAACCGCCACTCTATTTTTGGCTCATTTTTGAAGGGAAGGTAGGCTATGCTACTGTTATT
Source organism: Bilobella aurantiaca (assembly GCA_021029175.1). Lineage (NCBI taxonomy): Eukaryota > Metazoa > Arthropoda > Collembola > Poduromorpha > Neanuridae > Bilobella > Bilobella aurantiaca. Next base: position 191 of record VYYI01003691.1, read on the forward strand.
GATCCCTGCCAAAATAGGACATGAATCTGCTAAGGTTAAAAACTATTGACCTTTTAGGTGGCAGTCGTCCGCTCATTTTCTCCAAAATATGCCCTTTGAAACAATCGCGATTGTTTGTTACCGAATACTTTTATCAATAATACTTTTTACTAAACTTTCAATTTTGGCTAATGCAATAAAATATACAAGTCAAGAAATTGTAATCTTGTTTTTTGCATAAACATTTAGTTCTCCGGGACTGGCTTGCAAAACAAACTCCATTCAAAATTCGGCCGTCCTCTCTGATTTTCAGGACTCCAATTATTCTTTTGACAGATCTTTTGCCAGCGTCGTTCTTGTTGCTGCAAATGGTTGTCAATGTTTTCCGGCTGCTTCTGATAGCTTGATCGTCCGTGACGATTGGTCTCGAAAGGACAAAATTTGGCCTGAAATTTAAATTTTTCCGTTTAACTATATTGCTAACAATCGCGATTGTTTTCTACGACACTTGAGCATACCACGTGGCCAATTTTAAAGCAATTCAATAGTCTTCATTCCATTCCTGCGTGTTTGGTCCGGATCCACAAATACAGAAAGAAGCCTGGCAGCCTTCGGTATATTGTCAGGTATATTGTACTCCGTTAACTTTTCCGACAGGCCATTTACATTTGCGTGACCGTGCTCTGCAATGTATTTTGCGCAAGACAAGGCTTGTTGCTCCGATAGAATCTTATAAGGATTCCAATCCAAAATTTTGCTAAGATAATCCCTCCATTCCGAAACTAGACGTGTGGTGAATCCACCAGCCACTGGTTTATACTTTGGCAAACTGCCAGGATTTCCAAGCTTTCTGTTGGTCAATTGTGCAGCCCGTTGTACTCCGCCAATTTGAACCTAAAGCACGAGGAAATGGTGACTTGGTACAACTTAGGAACTTAAAAAATGCTATTTTAGTCGCTAGCGAATTTGGAACTTTGATTTTGTATTAACAATCGCGATTGTTTAGAAAAAAGTCACCTTTTCCATAAGCTTGTAGTAAACGGTAAATGTGTAGAAACTGTCCTTCGCTGCGTATTGTCGCATTTCAATGGGTAAAGGTCGAATTCGCCAATCCGCATGCGTGGCTACCGATGTCTTTGTAGCGAAGGGATCATCGTCACAGAAAACCACTTTGCGCAGTCTGAAGGTGCGAAGGGTTTCCGATCGCTCTTAAGTCTCATCATTACCGCATGGCTACAAGCATCGAAGCAACCTTTTGGATCCTGGTTTCGCCAAATGTTGAAAAGGTCTTGAGTGTCAACTATTCCCACTGGGTAGCACCCCCATTCGCGCAGCACGCGGATGACGTCATTATCGCAACCATGCATGACCTTGACCTTCCGTTGTGATTGTAGCAGCTTTTTAATTTCTTCACTAATCTTCCCACGATCCTCACAAGTGAAGTCAATGACAATGGTTCCACGCTGAGTGGTGAGTGATCCCACGCAGATGAAACCTGCCATAAACAATCGCGATTGTTAATTCCAATGAGAAGAAAGTTTTTAATGAAAGTGTGTTATGTATTTACCTCCGTAACTCTCGAGATTATGAAATTCGAAATCCAGACAAAGCACGGTCTCGTTCCTCATTGACAAAGTTGCCACCATTTGCTGAAATTTTTGACAATTGTCTGCAAAGTGTACTGTCGCGGCGTCAAAAAAAGTGAGATTTGGGACATTGCGTGGGAATGAGAAGTTGGTGGCCCATTGGTCAATAGTCTGTTTGTAATTTAATGGCGTTGATTCAAAACACTCCAGGTTTGATCGACGGACATCTTTCATCAATTGGGTATTGATGTCTTGCGGTCGAACACTTGCCTCGCCGAACCGTTGTCGAGCTTCTTCCTGCTGCTTCCAGAACGGGTTTGACTTATTTCCTTTCTGCTGAGCCATAATGTTGGTATTTCTGGCTAGCCTTAGACTATAAACATTCGCGAATGTTAGAGTGAATTTGGAAGTTTAATGGGTTTACGTTAGCAGATAATTTAAAATAAACTCTAATTACTTACAAGTGTCGGAAAAACTGCTGAATGCAAAAAAAAAGAGTCTATAACGAACATAAAACAGCGGACAACTGAGAGAACTTTTTTGTGGAAATGATTTGTTTACTTTTGGATCACAATATTTTCTGGTTACACTAAAGGCTACCAGCTTTTCTTTGCAGTTTTGGACAACATATTTGGGAGTATAATAAAGTAAATAAGTAAAATGAATTTTAGCACACAATTATTCAGTTTCACACTTATTAATTAAAATAAGCAACAGAAAATGAAGACTAACAACCGCGGTTGTTTGCAAATTTCTAGTTTTGATGAAATAAAATAACATTAAATATTTTATTCTGGATTTTAGTTAACAGGAAGTTAATTTTGTTATTCCTCAAGATCCGTTAAATCAATTTCAGTTTCACTGTCATAAACCGAACTACCTCTTTCAGAAGCAATATCAGACTCCCAATCACAATCTGCTTCTAGCGCAATATGGTCAGGCATTACGGCATAATTTTCGTGTTCAGCTTCTTCAGGTTCCAAGTTATTAGGTTGACTGATAATATTCTGACCAACGTCATCCACAACTTGATTTTCCTCTGCAGCTTCATCGCTACCTGGCACAGTCATCGTGCAAAATCTTAAGAAAATATTTTTCATTTACCTCTACGTTCACTTCTCAAAGTAATAACTTAATTTACCTGATTTCACAGAACCGGCAGACTTTGAATACAGCGTTTTGGTGTCGTGATTATGCAAATGAAATGTATTATTACTAAAAATGTTTTTTTAATAAAAACAATCGCGATTGTTTGCAAGTAAATTACTTTGGAGCTTTGTTTAAAAATAGCGGGTGCAGAATCTGCACAACATCTGAGTTTTCAATGGTTAGAAGGCAAGAAATATCTAAAATGCAAGCAGGCAGTAACAAAGCAAGGAAGAAAGACATTACTTATAGTCTGCCATTAAGAGCATAAAACGCGGAGGGTACTCGTTTATTAAGCTATAATTCAATGTCGTTGAAACTTATCTACAATTCTTAAGTTAGAACAATCGTGATTGTTCAGGCCCCGGGCACGATTCAGCTTTTGCAACTCTAAGGTAAGAGTTATCAATAGGATTTATCATATTACACCATTATTTAATTTGATTCGTTTGACCGGTCCCCAGAAACATGTCCTCAAGACAAAAGCAGAGTGTTAAAAGAAAGCAGACTACATTGACTTTCCGAAATATGCTCGAAGGAGACAGTGATGTGGCAATTGTCCCGAGCGATGTGCAAGAAGAAGGTGGTTCACCGGTTACATCCTTATATCGCTTGAGATACGATACAGAAGTCACAGTTGAGGATAGTACTGACGATAGTCAAAATTCCGGGACTAGCAACAGCAAATTGCCAGCCTGGACTTCACCAATAGCTAATTACTTCGAAATAAAGAGAGTGGGAACTACGAAGGACGCAGTGGCAATGACATGTAAAATTTGCTCAGACAAAAATACGGGGAAAGTAGGAAAAGAAATTGTAGGTCGAGGGGTCTTCAACTTCGTTCGTCATATACAGGTAAAACTAAAAATGAACAATCGCGATTGTTGAAGGCCAATCAAAACTTAGGTTTCACCGATTATTTTGTTCGATTTTAACAGCGTGTAGTCATATAATAAGTATGTCGAGGAACGAGCGAGCAATCAAATCAAGGAAAATGGAGGGGTTAAGCAGCTGCAGCCCCAACTTCCATTTTCAGTCGAGTATTTGCAGAACAAAGAGGCCTATTCAGCAAATGAACCAAAACAGAAAAGGTTTGAAGAGAATCTATTGCGTTACATTGTCACTGACTCTGCTCCATTTTCTTCTGTTGAAAAACCTGGATTCCGGAACCTAATTATGTCACTTGACCCTAAACTTCGAATTCCAACAAGAAAAACTGTTTTAAGACACCTGAGCCATCAATACAGCCGAGTGAGTAGAGTGAAATTGATTTTAATTAAATTGTAATTGAACTTTAAATGTGGGTGTGCGGAATTCGGACTAGTGTTTAACAATCGCGATTGTTTTAATTTTGCAGATCGTTGCATCATTGAAGGCTGCTATTGCGAACCTTCCAAAATCAAGTTGCCATTTGATTATCGACATATGGTCAACTAGACAAAATGTATCAGTCTTTGGGTTTGAACTTCGATACCTCAAGAAGTGGGAGGTTCATCATGAAGTCTTAGGTTTCAAACAGTTTTCAGACACACATTCTGCTGAGAACATGAGGAGGTTGCTGTTCTCCTTTCTTGAACAAACTTACAACATGGCTCCGGAACAGGTGTTTTTGTCTTCATAATTTTATATTCATTTTCAGTATCAATGAGCGTAGAGTCTCTAACAATCGCGATTGTTTTCTAACATTAGATTGGTTCCATTACTTGTGATAACGCTGCGAACGTATTGGCGGCATTTAGACTTGATTCGAACGTGATAAATACAACTCCAACATTGAAAACAACAGAAGCATACCTTACTGATGATGACGATGACACTCCAAATTACTGCGAAGGAGAGTCATTTTGTTCTGAAATTGAGGATGAAAGTGATTGGGAAGACATTTGCATTGCAGATGATACAAGTGACAGTTTCCTACAAGGTTGGACGTCCAGCGATTTCTACCGAAACGGATGCTTGGCTCACTTGCTGCAATTGGCTATTCGACAAGCTATGAAAAATACTATTGTCGTCCTTTCCGTGGTGAAAAAAATCAATGCCATTGTGACTTACTTCCACCGAAGCACAAAATGGTACACTGTTTTGAAGGATAAGACTGGTGGCCTGTGCCTACTGAAGCCGTGTGTAACGAGGTGGAACTCACTTTATCAATGTTTTAAACGAATTGTCAGCAAAAATCGTCCGGAGGTAAAAACAATCGCGATTGTTTTTCTTTTAATTGTAAATTAGGTTTCATCATAAATTTAGGTCAACTTCCTTAAATCGATTAACGAGACACTCGCAACTGCAAAGCGACACACGCAAACCCTGAAACAGAAGCGAAATATTCCGCAAGAAATACACGACGATGAGTTTTTTGTAATTCAAAAACTTACTCAACTATTAGAACCATTTGCTGAGTTAACTGATCACCTACAAGCGGACGGTGTCACATCATCATTGGTTATTCCTGGAATAATTAACGCAATGAAACGTGATACTATCACTATTTTATCATTTTGAATAGTTAAATATTATTTCCATATTTTGACAATTAGGATGCAGATCTGTTATAATCGAAGAGGCGACAATGGATACTGATGCTCTGAAAGAGTTCCGCCGGAATCTTATACAGAAAGTCTCAACTAGATTTTCGAAACCGAGCAATACTTCCGATGAAGCACATTTAGTACTTGTTGAAAATGTTGGTCGAATTGTGAAACGAGATGTTTTTCATACTGATCAATATATTTTGAGCTCCATGTTAGATCCAAGAGTAAAGGCTACACCGTTCCAAGGTATTTAAGCTACTTTCTTAACAATCGCGATTGTTTTCTAATTTATTTGTTACAAAAATTTTAATTTTATAGGGCACAGGGACGTCGATGAAACACTAGCTGGGAGAGTTCCTGATGAGACAACTGCAATAACTATTTTAAAGCGATATTTTGCAGATGAGCAAGTAACCGGCAATGCTTCACCTTCCATAGGATCATCAGCTAACTTACAAAATTCAATTGTGGTTGATGGCGCATGTCTCAACATCAAACGTCGCAAAACCGTCAAATCACCGTTGGATTATTTAGATGACATTGAAATTGAAAGAGATGTGTCATACGTTTCCCATGAAGTCGATGAGTACCTGAAGCTGAAGCGATGCGACAAGAATGCTAATCCCCTGCAGGAATGGGCAAAACTTGAAAGAGAATTTCCAATATTGTCAAAATTAGCATGCCGGTATTTGGTCATCCCTGCAACGTCTGGGTCAATCGAGCGACTGTTCTCAGTGGCAGGTGCGTTGGGGCGTTCTGCAAGAGCTAGAATCAAAATACCTCTAATGGAAATGTGCTTGACCGTGCGACAGAATATTCTCAACCTTTCAAAGTATAAGGACAAGGCAAAAACTAAATAAGTGTGTTTCCGTAACAATCGCGATTGTTAAAATTAATTTAGCACACTAAGTACGTTAAGTCTAAGTTCTAATAAAATGCTTTATTAATTTGAAGAAGCACAAAAGGTTGAAACAATAATACATAATTTTATTTACTGAAGTTCGTTTGGGAGGAGAACTTAAGGATGAGGAGGAAAGGAGGAGGAGTACGTGAGGCGTGAGGACGAACAGCTGAGCAGGAGTAGGAGCACAGGAGCCCGTGAGGACGGCTGGTGAAAAGGAGGAGGAGTACGTGAGGCGTGAGGACGAACAGCTGTTCAGGAGGATGAGTACAGGAGCCCGTGAGGACGGCTGGTGAAAAGGAGCATGAGGACAGGAGGCGTGAGGACGGACAGCTGAGAAGGAGCATGAGGACAGGAGGCGTGAGGACGGACAGCTGAGAAGGGGCATGAGGACAGGAGGCGTGAGGACGGACAGCTGAGCAGTAGCATGAGGACAGGAGGCGTGAGGACAACCAGCTGAGAAGGAGCATGAGGACAGGAGGACGTGAGGACAAAACTTAAAAGGAGGAGGAGGACAAAAAGGTTGTCCTCCAGGAGGATGACACAAGCCTGGGTCCAAACTCGAACGAACTTGGAAAAAATCATTTTCCAAAACTCTGATGAAACTTGGCGGAATCTCCTACTACAGTGGACCTCGGCTAGAGTGAATCTCAAGGGAGAGGTCAAACTTGTTCATTCTAGCCGGGGTTCACTCTTTCCGGGGTTAACGATATTACAACGTCAAATATTTAATTTACGTATTTTTACCAAAATAATCATGAGTGTGGGTTTGGTTACGTCCTACGATTTCTTGTTTTCTAATTTCTAACTTTTCTTCTAAGTGTCAAAAAGTCAATTCAAAGAAAAAAATTCTTGCGGCAACTAAAGGGCAGGCCGACTTATTTAGTGCGTAGTCTCTTAAGGATCCCAAACTCTCCAAACCTTAATTTTTTGACAAAATCGTTTTTATTTCCAAAAGCAACGAATCATTAATTGGAACATTTTCAGCGCGATGTGTATTAAACCATTTGAAAAAAGCAGAGTCCAATTCAGGATACGCGTATTTCCGCTTTTCATTAACGTTCGGTTAAATTTAAATTAATTTTTTAATTAAACTTTTTCTTTGTTAACTTAACAAATGTTTTTTGTGTCTTAGCATAGCCCAGATTATTTTGATAGTTTTCTTCAATTTAAGATTTCGTCTTAAGAATCTTTAAAAATGTTGTGGCCCCAATTCCAAACTTAGAACATATGCCTCCCCTTGGTACTTTTGCTGCAACATCGAGAAGCATTTCATGACGATCGTTCAGGATTAAAAACCTTTTCTTTGTTGCCTTCGACATAACATTCATTAAATTGGTAATACGAGTTAATCAATTGAAAAAATCAAATAATCTTGCTAACCTAAAAATCTTGCTTAAAAACGTTCATTCTATCCGGGGTTTTGATCTTGCAGAGGTCGTTCTATCCGAGGCTTTTAATACGTAAATCCCTATCTAATTTGAAGGGAAACATGTTACATGTTCATTCTAGCCGAGGTTCTATTCGAGCCGGGGTCACTCTAGGCGAGGTCCACTGTACTACCGTATGCGACATTGCCTGTTCCGAGAGAGATCGCTGTTTAAGGAGAGAGCGAAATACACCATTCTAGCGTATGCTCGCAGTGAGTTGTCACCTACCATAGGTGCCATCTCCCTCCAATAAAACATACATACATTGCCTGTTCCTACGAAAACGTACAAAGTGACGAACCTGACAAGATGGGGTAAGGATAAAATAGCCTCTTTTGGTGACCACTCTATTAATGACCTGTTGAAGTCATCCCAGTCTCCTCACCAATTTCTTAGTCAAGAATTAAATATCAGTAAGAAGCTCGAGGCAAAACTTTTTGATGGTGATGTTCGCAGTGCCCTAAGACTATTGACATCTGACGACTCAACAGCTCCTTTTGAAGATGAGACTACGCAATCGATACTTACCAAGCATCCCAGCAATCCAACGCCTGCCCACTTTCCTGCAACACCTGAAGATCCCCATTCTGAAGTTTTTCAAAATACTGACGTTTTTAAAGCCGTCTCATCTTTCTACCCTGGATCTGCAGCAGGAATGAATGGTCTCCGTCCTGAAATTTTGAAAGATTTAATAGCCAAACCAAACGGAGAGGCGGGCGAGAAACTAACCCTAGTGCTCTTCTGCAATTTCGTCGATTATGGTTCCTTTCCGGTGAACATTCGTCAGATCTTATACGGGACCCCTCTTATCGCAGTCTGATAAGAGGGGTGGAAAAAATATGGTGGAAATCTATCAATAGCCATCGGTTTAACCTTAAGACGACTATGCGCCAAACTCCTTGTGCTTTGTTTTAAAGCCCCTCTCTCCTCGTACTTCTCAATTCTTCAGCTGGGAGTTGGTGTAAGAAGTGGTTCCGAAATTGGTTTCCACGCGGAAAGAATTTATTACGACTCTTATAATCAATCTACCGTCTTTTTTTTAAAGTTGGACTTTCAAAATGCGATCAAAATCAAATTCGTCGTGACAGACTCCTTGAAGCAGATTCAAACTTCTGCCCATTCATCTACAACTTCGTTTCTCAATCCAACCGGACTCCTTTAGATCTCTAATTGGAAAACAATCACGTCAAATTTAGCTACGGAGTAAAACAAAGAGGCCCATTGGGGTCTACCCTTTTGCGATTCATTGAATTGAATTTCAACTGCTGTTATCTCGATAATGAAACAATAGCTGACACTCCTTAAACAGTTATTGAGGCTCTGGACTTCAATTCACACGAAGTAGAGAGTTGAGACTTAATCTCAATTTCAACAAATGCGAAGTTGGTGTCCTTGGGACAATGTATCCCGGCACTCGACTGTTCTCACCGAGTTCTCGCAAACCACCGAATCACTAAACATATCTGTGCAACGCTCTTGGGTGCACCCTTAGCCGAAGACGCTATATAACAACTATTGATTGAGAAAACCGAAAAAATTTGTCTCCCTATCAGCTCGTCTAAGCAATTTATGTTCTCATCCCGCATTCTTCCGTCTCCGTGCTTCCATTTCTATTCCGAGACTGGTTTACCTTTTGGTTGAATACTATCTCGGTGCCGACCTGTGCACACGTTTTCCCCCTGTTTGAATTTGACATCGATTTTTTTCACCTAAATTGCTCCAAATCAACAACAAACATCACTGGCTTCATCTTCTGGAAGATCCACCCGTCATGTACGTCCAGAAATTTTGGTAATTGACAACGTCATTATCACTTTCTGGCGTACTTTATACTTAAAAGATTCGCAGTGGCTGACCATCTGTTGACAGACATCGGCACTTTTTGAAGCTCAACTTTTTAAAAAATCACAAATCCAACAAACCTTTTTTCCTGGAGCTTATGACACCTCTGATCACATTGATCTGTCTCTGCTTCAGCTGGGTATCACAACTTAAACAAAAAGTTAAGTTTAATTTCCATTTTGCCAAATAATTAAAGTGCAAAAGAGACAGCTGCCTTTTTCTTCCTTTATTCCTTTCAGCATTCATATTGCCTAATGCCAGTTGAACGCTCTCCCAAAGCAAGCACTGTCCCCAAAATGTGTCTGACATCTGAGAAGGCCACAAAAATACCGATGGAGATCTGTGACGAGGCCGAAAATCAAGCCAAACCACCCGGAAAAAACAAAACAAAATAGTTATGGCGTCCAACTTCTTTTACACCCAATGTTTGAAAGTCAATACATCAAAAACACAAGTGATGGTATTCTCAAAATCAGGAAACAAATGAAACTTTCAAATAGAGAGGTCCTCAAATTCAGAAAACCAACGAGTACACCTACCTAGGTGTTACTTTCTCCTCTACAGGGAATTTCAACAAACATACAGAAAAAGCAGTCACCAAAGGCCACGCCGCCTCAGCTGCTTTGAAGTCGGTCCTCAAATTCCCTCGAAATTTCTACATAAACACCATCATGAAGCTATTGCAATCCATCCTTCCCTCAACCACTTTATACGGTGCAGGTGTATGGGGATACAAGCATTGTGATTCACTAGAAAAGGTACAGCAGCTCTACCTCAAAAGTTCAATTGGAGGCCCATCAGCACGCCAAGATACTTTGTACGCCTTGAAACTGGTACGCCTGCCATCAAGTACGAGACTGCTAAGCTGCACTATTGCCGATAGTGCCCTATTAGGTCACTATTTGGGTCCCTGCTATGAGTGGGGGCAACGGGGGTTCCGTCGTTGTGGGTGGGGCCTGTTTGGCGAGGGAGCTAGGGGACGGGGGAGGGGAAAGCCTGAGGCGATGTCTACGTTTCGGGTTTACTCCGAAAGCCTGGAGGCGTACTAGGTGTGGTGTTCCTAAACCAGAGAAGGATAGTTATAGCAGGGCCAACGCGTGGAGGCCCATTTCTTAAGCTTCCTTTCTACTAAAAGCTCTCGAGAGGCTCATAGACTGGCACTTGTAGACTCCAGCCTTGTTTGAACGACTCAAGAGTGTTGGTCAGTGTGCTTATCTCAGAGGTGCTTCAGCTGAGCTTGCGCTTCATCGGTTTGTGAGCCGTGCAGAACAAGCCACCAGAAATCAACAGTATGCACTAGGAGTCCTTCAAGACATAGAGGGGGCATTCAACCATGCTACTCTTCGATCAATGATCGCTGCAATGAGACGGGAGAGATTGGATGAGAGTTGCATCAGGATGGTGCAGCACATGCTACAAACCCAAACGGTTGAGTCTGGTGTGCAAAATGAATCATCCATGCGAAGGTTCGAACGCGGCTGCCCCCAAGGGGGCGTTATTTCGCCCCTGTTGTGGGTACTGCTTGTGAGCGAAGTTTTGGTTCTCCTGAATCAAAAATTTTCTCAACAGCTAAACCAAGCATTTGCTGACGATTTGGGCCTTCTCCATTTGGTGACTGATTACCTTACTATCGGCAATTTAGTACAACAATCGCTAAACCTGATACTAGGATGGTGTCATCGCCCTGATATTGACCTCGGTCTTTGTGGCGAGAAAACTGAAGCCATCCTGTTTACCAGGAAACAAAGCATAAAATTGATACCACTCAAAATTGGGCAGGTAGAAATTATGTACGCCAGAGAAAAAAACGCGCGCGAATTTGAAACAAGCAAGTTGATAAAATTTTGATTAAAAATTTAATCAATTAATCTACGCGTAATACTTCATCAATCGACGGAGGGTCAATTTCTACAGAAGGAAGAAGTCTCGGTCGACCGATTGGTACCACCAAGGGGATAAGTAACCCTTTAATTTACATAAAAAGTCCCACACCAGCTGACTGCTATCTCATGCCGGAGGTGGCCACGCAGACGAGGCCCAGGCCAGTTGGTCCAGTTTCTTCAAGAGGGGGACCCT
>VYYI01003693.1:0-11672 GCA_021029175.1 Bilobella aurantiaca
TGCTTTGAAATTGTTTTCATAAATTGAATACTGAAACGTGTCTTATGATACCCTTAAAAACGACTTATATAAAATTTGTTTATGAACTAAAAGCGAGTAAATTTTTTTATTAAAGTTTTTCTCTGCGGACAATCGTTAAATGTCAAAGGTCACAATTTTTGAGTACGGATGCCAAAAAATTGTATTAGGCCTAATTGTTCCATTCAATAAACTAATCAACTAAAGTCATTTTAACTTATTCTCAATCTCAACTCTTTAAGGTTATTTTTGAAAAAAAAATTCAAAGTACCGAAGAGTCACTGGTGACCCGCAGCGGAAAATTTTATAAGGAAAAGTTGTTCAGTTTTTTATTCTGAACTTTTGTAAGGGTTATTTTGTCGCTTATAGGGGAATCACTTAAAAAAAAAACTTATAAATTAAAACTTTTTTTTTTGAGAAATGTTCTCAATTGACTCCAAATGTCATGATTCGAAAATTTATGCAATTATCCAGAATTTGTTTTTGAAAAGCACCGAATACCCCGAGCTGCAATCCATCCGTGTTGTGTAACAGATAAAAATGGGTATTCACAGTGAAAACAATCAATGGTAAATAAAGGTAAATAAAATTCATAGAGTTTTACAAAATTACAATTTAAAAAAACTTTAAAATTACAAGTTTCAACAAAGGTCAACTATAGCAACATAACAAGTTATAAAGCTTACAGAATTTAGCACATTCTATTATCAGTTCCAGCGTTTTGAATAGTCCTTTCACAAGAATCAATTTCGTAGAACTTACCGAGTCAAGGAGGCTTGATACAATTTGGACAGGGATGTTCGAGATGCAGTCGTCCTGCAGGGGCGTCGTCGTTGCAAAATCCACGAGTGACTACAAAGAAAGAAAATAAAAAAAATCAGTTAGAATGGAGCCAATTATCTCTTCACATTTCGAAGGGAAAGCGCTTTCACCTTCTTCCTTTCAAACCTTCTTTTTTACACTAAATCCCTTCAATTTGTCTCCAGTATTTCCAGAAGACATCTCTCCTAAATCTACAACCTCTTCCAGCATCTTCCACAATCACAATATCCCACATCCAATAGAAATCTCTCAGGGTCAATGACCTCACGCCTCACCGCATCCATTCTTCCAGGTGACAATCCCCACGAAAACCCACTCAACAGGAAGAGACCCTTCCAGGCTCAGCCTCTCGCAAGGTGACAGACAACGAAATTCTATCTTCTCACAGCTTCCCTGCCCTGCCCTGCTTTTCAACTTTCTCTACATTCTTTTTGGGCAAGCTTTACTTATCAAGCCAAACAAACCCGTCCTCTCATTGGACGGGTTTTTTAATCGTCCTAGAACGGGCTGGTTTGGCTAGTCTTAACAGTGCTTTTAATAGCGAAAGATCGCTACTTTGATTCCCTGAATTTCAATTTCAAAACAGCTTCTCCAAATTTCATTTTCATAAAAACAAAATTTGGAAATATTTTTTGTGCCCTGGGTTTAGGATTATAAGCGGAATGCTGAAGCACAATTTAGTTTTGCAATTTTTCAAGTGCTACGCTACGCGCTCAGTCAAACAGGCCCCATCGCTTTTTTAAAAATCACGGCCATTATATAAGAACTATTATGGCGCAAATTCTAAACAACAAATTTAGGAAAAATAGGGAAAGGCGTGGCAATATGCCCCGGAGCCCTCTCCATACTGACAAGCGTTAGAGTATGTTGTAGTGATCAAAGAAGATCCTTTTTATCTTATAAAATTCCCCCAGGTTAAGATCAAAGGAAGAACTTAACTTTCTCCAACTAACTTTCAACCCTCCCAATTCCCAGTCATAGTGGGATCAAAAGGTGATAAATTCTTGCGGGCTTAAGGCTCTAGTGGACCGAAAGGGCAGTCAAAGGAGAAAGAAACAACTTTTATGTCGGTCTCGTCCCTTGACGCAGCCCTTCGAAACGAAGGGACCACCGCCTCCGTCCAACTCCCAAATTTCAAATCTCCTGCCAACTCCACTTCAATGGCTTCGCACAGGTTTTGACGAGGTTTCTTCCCTAGGCTTTAATGACTCCTAACTTCGTCCTAATGCCCAACTCTGATTGATTTCGTTAGGACTTTCTCTCCTTTCTCCGCCACTAACAAAAGTCATAAAAATCTCCCATTTTCATTACAGTCACAATTCCTCTATTCTTCGCTACTCCACATTTTCCCCGTTCCCACTTTCTCGGCCACTAAACCTCCAACTACAGGCTTTGCTTGACCCACTTCAACCCTAGAATTCTAGGTCAACGAAATACGCCGAAGATCGCTTTTGAAGCGCAATCAATTAAAAAGTTGAGGGAATAACTTCCTCGTTTCCTTTTGAAGTGTCTTCACCAGTGAGGTCCGTTCTGGGTAATTTGTGGAAAGGGAAGTGGGTGTGAACTTCGGTGGAGCATTCCATCATTTCTTTGGTTCGATGCATACGGAGTGACAGTGATAAATTCCCTGTCAACGGCCGTTGTCATGGCAGTAGTAGCTGTTTTGGTGGCCGGTGTTGTTGCAGCAGTGAAACGTCTAGGTTCATCCCCAATAAAATGGAGTCAATCACCGATCCCACCCAATCTGACGTTGACTAATATCCTTTTCACCCGCCGCTTTTCCCAATCCCTGCTGCTGCAACACACTTTTCCCTTTTCCAGCTGCTCAAATCTGCTCAGGTGAAAGCAACTATTTACCTGCCAATCAGAAACTTAATCCCGGAATAAAGAAAACTCCATTCATGCTGTCGGCAATTTGTTCAAATAACTAGGTCCAGGCCCGTGTCGCACGGCAGCAGAAAATAGCGGAAAAAATTATGACAGAAACGAATTGTAACAAAAGGGAAATGACTCAAAAAGTCATAGCATCGATCAAAACAAAACAATACAACAAAAGGGGACCTGAGAAAAGCAAGGAAAAGTTCGATTCAGCAAACGGAAATTGATCTGGGACGCCGTTACACACGCATCCGGGAAATTGATTCGATATGAAAAAAGAGTCAGATCGAAAGATACATGTAGCAAAATCAAAAAAGATTAATACCCAGAATCAATGAGAAGTAAAAGCGGGAAATTTGACTTTTGAAAACGCCATTTCCTCCCCGATTGAAGATGGCCGATAAGAGGGAAAGTTTGGAGAAGAGATTTCTATTAATAGAAACATGATCTTGAGGCGATCTCAACGCACACTTTTTAACTTTCATTTATTCCCGCAAAAACTCATTTCAAACTTTCCCACCCACATTCCCACGCTCTTATCTAAAAACTTTTCGAAAGAAGCTCAAAACAAACAGTAACAATTTTATATTTCCTTAAATGAACTTCTTCTAAATTAAGAAAAGGAAACGCTGCTTTCTTCCTAATTTTCAACTCTCCTGGGAAATTTCGATTCCTTTTTGAAAATCTCCCGGTAATAGCCAGGCCTCCCTCCTAAATTGTAAATGGCAAAAGTGAAATTACATTTGTTTTATGACACCGAAAATTAGACACGGGAAATGTTGTGTAGTATTAGCGAAGCTTATTTCCCACGGGAAATGTCCACCTCTCCTGTAACATTATTTACCCAACACTTGACTGACATCACGCCAACTACTCCCTGACCGCTAACCTGTCCCATGTCAGGTGACCCCACTTGACACCATGTCACCTCAAATAAACCACTTATACGTACCCTACAAGACAGAAGCTGTGGGTCCTGCATGAATGGTATCTGGCCGGCGCTGCTGGACTGGATTGGCATAATTTCTCACTCTCAAATTGGTCTGATCTCTCGCTGGAGCCCCATTAAGCGCGAATTTTCAAAAAATTATAGCTTTCTCTCTCCTAAAAAATGAAGATATCTTTTTGTGCTAATGACAGAAGGCGGAAGGAATGGAGTGGAAGAGAGAGGCCATTAAGTTAAGGGGAAGGATCCACTTTCGCTGAATTATTCCAGAGCCACGTCTTCCAAATTCCCAAATGTCAGGAGCCGAGCATAATTTGAATTTGAATTGAGGCGTAATGACTATTGGCGGAAGTAGGTTCTTAAAAAAGAACTTTACAAGATTAGGCAAGAGAGATGAAAAGTAGGGCCATTTAGAAGGCGTGGAATTGAAAAGGGCTCCATTTCCTGGAGTCTCTGACTTTTCCTCCTGGAGTCTCCCACTTCTTTTTTTTTCCTGGAGGCTCCAGTTGAGCAGTCTCTGTCACGAAATGAAGTATGCCTCAATCTTACCTGCCCTTCATTCGGATTGAAAGAAAGGAAATTCAAAAGTGAGGATAAAAGAAAGGAGTTCTAATGGAAATCAATATTAATGTATTTTCCAGCCCACTGCACCTCCACTCCCTCCCCTATTCACCTTTCCCGCACTTTCTCCAGGCACCCAGCGATATCAGTCACTAACTGCCGCTCATTCCAGCCAGATTTCATCATGGCGGCAAAATTCAAACTTCTCGTGCCTCCAAAGTACCCGTCTAATGCTCTCCATCTCCCACAGCCCTCAACTTTTTATCTGCCAGTGTCATCCCCAGCCCTCATGTCCCATCACTGATATCCACTATCCACCATCTCAAACGTCAATTCAATATATCGAGGCCTTCCAGTCAACTTTCAATCCCTCAAGTAATTGCTCAAATTGGATCTTGGAATATAATCTATAAAATCTAGTGTCACTCTCAAGAAAATTGAAGTCTTATTAAAGTTCTTCCCTATTCTTAACTCCCTTATTGAAAATTGTCACGCAGTGAGAGCTGACATTTGTCAGCTCAATCAAAATCAATTCCAAATTATTTTCACAATCTCCCTATTCTATCTGTCTAATAAAAAGTATCTGGCTGAGGATTAAAATCATGGCTTGATTTAAATTAATTACAAGGAAAATTAAGCGGTAGATTTATTTGAGCTGCCTAATTGAATGTCACCAAAGAGCAGGTGATAGTTTCCAGGGAATATTTACGACCTCCGTGGACTCATAAAATTGGGATTAATCAATTAACCTTTAACATTTTAATTGCCTCGTAAAATTTCATGCTCCGCAAGCGAAACCTCCAAAGCCCAAACTGCCATCTGGTCGCTTGGTAATAGAAGCAGTACATTTTTAGGAGGTTAATCCTTCTAGGAAATATTTTATGATACGCAGCGCCCTTACCTTCAATTCTTTCATGATGACTTCCGGCCTCTTGGAAGATCGCATTAAGTTTTGATACTTGAATATGTTTTTCTGGAAGGAGAAAAAAGTAGTTTAGCATAATTTTACACATGTTGATTCCTCCTCTGCTTACAAAAGATGAAGAAAAGAAAAAAAAATGAAAAAGAAAAAGTTAGTGCTTATTTAAATTTTTCGTGCGTATCAGTTAACGCGAGGAATGACACATGAGAACATGAGTCGTATCACATGACTTTCACTTTCTTTGTTAACAATCCCTTTTCTCCATATTTTCTCTAATAGGCTTTCCTCAACTTTCTTCATCCCTTTTATACTCTCTCAACTTTCCTAGTTTTCTTACTTTTTTTTAAAGAAAAAAATCGACAAAACTTTCACCACAATGCCGCGCACACTGCCCCCTCTCTCAGTTTCAAATTCTCTGTCAACTCCACTCCTTTTACAAATTCCGTTGGCCTTCCCGAGGCGAAAAATTGGAAGATTCCTTCCCAATTAGCATTAATCCAAAATTCCCATTCACCTCCGCGCACAACTCCCTTCCCTCTACAACTTTCCCGCATAAAATTATAAAGAGAAAAGAAAGCTCTCGCCAAGAACCTTTTATCTTAACCTCAGCTCCAGATACTTTATCCAGACTTCGATATCCAGAGAAGCTCTTCTGCTGTTGCTCCATCTACTTTACAAGGAAAAGTGTAAAGTTTTGGATTACGGGCATTGGATGAAGTAGGACATGAAACTAAGGGATGCTCAGGCATGTCCACAAAGGAATCAAGGAAAGTGAGAAAAGAATAATAAAATGTTCCAGAATCCAGTCCCCTGAGTCTGATTTCAAGTCATTTTCTCGCCAATTGAAATTCACAAAAAGTTTTGCAGAACTGGAACAAAAAGTTGGTCGTAGTTTCAAGGGATTCCATTTCAAAGTGATAATCTCCTGTGACCCTCTTTTCCGCTCTACGTGTCAAGAGCAGTGGTGTATGCTGTTAGAATTAGAGCTCTTCAGCGAATTTGCCAAGTCAATTGTCGCCTTTAAAATGTTATTTCGCTTCTCACTTCCAATGGTGTGAGACTAATGATCTCATTCTAATAAATGAACTGAAGAACATTCTCTTAAAATGGCATTGACGCTTAAAATTCTCTTGTATTCTACGCTAGTCTTGCCTTTTCTTATTCTAAGCGACGACGCCAGTTGCTCAACAGTACAAACCTTCAGCGATGGAAATAAGGTAAAACTTGTTGTAAAAAAATCAATCAATCATTTATTCAATATATCGCACACACAAAACCAACTGTGAGGATATGACCTTACCATTAGTAACTGTATTTAGTTATAGGCCATAAGGCCTTAGACGCGTTTCACCCTCCCCGTCACAACCACTCGGTGTCCCCCACGCTTTACCCTCGTGCTGATGCACGAGGAAGGGGAAAGGATCTCGGCCACTCGCCTCATCCTCCTCAGAAGGCCCCCAACCACCAAGGAGGACGGAGCTCCTCCTCAGCAGCGCCAAGGAGCAGGACTCGCCTCGCCGTGGCTCCCAACCTTCTCCATCCCGCAGGATGCCCTTCAGGTCAAGTGCCCCTTTACCCTTCAGTCCCTTAAGCCTGGAAAGGCTTGTGCCAGGAGTGGCACCAGCACCTGGAAAGGTGCAGAGCCAGGAGTGGTCCTTCCCTTAAGGCTCCCCCTGTCTTTCTCGGCCATAGGCCTTCAGATTTGTTGAGGCCCTTAAGGGCATATGTTTAAGTAGGCCTTAGGCCATATGGTTTAGTTTAGGCCCTAGAGGGCGTAGTTTAGGATTTAGGGTCAATAAACCCAGCCTTTGCGCCAAAGAGCCCTTCAAGTACCCGTTTTGTCCCCCTTCTTTCATTTAGTTAAGGCTTGGACAGTGGAGGTCACTGCCCAAACCTTACACAACTTGTAAACTGACTCAGAGTATAAAAAACTAGAATTCTCTATGTGCATAGTTGTGTGTACTAGTGCATTACTCTTAAAATCTCTCGCCGCTAACCACTATTTAAAAAAAAGGTTGGCCGAAATCCCACCACTCGCTTTCACCAGCTTTCACACCGCGCTGAATTTGGACAACTTGGAAACAAGCTTCCGCAGGTACGACAAGCTGATAGGACAAGGAAACCGAGCAATTCAAATTGGAAAAATAGAGGTAAGAAATTATCAGTAACTGCAAAGGGGCCTAAATTGGAGGTACTAATTCCAGAATCTCCTGGTGATCCGTGCCTAGATTTCGAAGAGGATCCCTTAGACATGTCTAATGTGTCGCCGAAAGGAGGACTTAAGGCTCCAGGGGATTTGGAAGGAATGAAATTGATCCACTTCCTTATTTTCATCTCTCCCTTCCTTATTCCCCTTGTCTTAATTCCAGTCTTCCTTCTTACGACGGCAATCTTAATACTACCACTACCATTCACTATCATCGCTTCCACATCCCGGGGCTGAATTTTGAAGTGGAAGTTGATTCATAAAATTTTAAATAGCTTGAATAAAGTTCCGATGATCGTAGTAGGCCAATTAAATTAAATCTAAGATGATTTAAAAATCTAAAAAATGATGAATTAAATCTCGTCGTAAAGTCGAAGTAAACAAGCGCAAGCGTTAAACACCACTGACAAAACTATTCTCAACTGATTTATCAAATTTAGAATTTTCAATTTTCTTGCAGTATACTTAAAATCAGCCATGAGACAGTTCTATTGAAAATTTACGTTTTCGACAGGATTGAGTGACTGTCAACATGTCAGGCCCATGTCGAAAGCTTTCACTTTGGAATAAAGTTTGTAAATAAAACGAATGGTGCTCACCTTCCAGATGATGGAGTGGTACCATTGGTCTCGTGCATAAACGTTCGGGGCCTGGAAATAAAATGAAATAATTGTAAATGGGTTCAAATTACTAGCAGACCTATGACAACCTCAATTAAACTTATTTTAAACAAGGCCCAAAATACGAGCGTAGCGTATCAATTAAAAAAAATATTGGCAGCACCCGGGGCAGCACCTGCCTTTTTCATGACCAAGAAATCCAAAATTCTAGACAGTTTAAAAATTCCGAATTTGTAAGCAAATTTGTATTTGAAAATTGGAATTGTTCAACTAAAGGACTAGGTGCAAGGTTCCCGCAAGAATTCATAATGTTTGACAAGCGAATTTGTGCCCAGCAACCGCGCTTCGCTAAAACTAATTCATTGATATTGTGAGTAATTAACGTTAAGACTGTCGTAGCGCATTTCTCTTCCTGGAGGACGCTGTCAAAATCTTAGAGTCTCACCAACGTCAACTCCGTTGGTCTTCTGTACTGTAAGATTTCTCGACGGATTTTTTAAATTTAAACTCGTTAAGAAAACGTTTCCTCATTTGTTCCAGCCTTTCGTGCCCCACTGCTTCCCAATGCCTCATCAACGGTTCACATGCAACCCGTGCGCATGCCCATCACCTCGCGCCTGTTGCGTAAGTAATCGTTGGCCGACACAAACCTAACTAATTCCAATTAATTTAACTTTAATTGTGTTTAACCCTCTCTAAGAAACCACCGCCACTTTGCTCCGCCCCAGGACTCTCCGATGGCCAATCCTATCCACCACGCGGAAGAGGTTTTTCGGGAAGTGAAGAGGACCAAGGACGAGATACCCTTTATCAAGGCTACGTTCCACAGTGTCCTCAAGTGAGGAGGCCCTTTTTCAAAATTATGTCAAATTTTAATTATCTCAAACTAAAAAAATCTTAGCAACGCCTCCGCCAAGTTCCAGCCACTTGCCCTACATACTGCACTGGAATGAAGTGTTGCCGAATCCATGCCAATCCGCCTCCAAGCATTCAACCAATGCAAATCTGGGGATGCTCTCCACACAAATTCGAATAATTCATCAGACCACTTAACGCTATTGCAAAATCAATCTTAAACTGAGTTATACTAAAAAAAAGAAAGTAATCTTCCTTTTCGCATGTTATCCAGACATTTCCGCCATTTCGAAAAATTAAAACAAGAAATTTGGAGATGATCTTTTTGTGCAATAATGAGTAAAACTAGTGCAAATTTAAATGACACGCTGCAATACTGAAGAAACCAGTTTTTATTGTAAAACGTAACATTATTGCAGGTGATCTTTGTAAATCCTTACGTCAACCCTTCCGCATTATGTAATCGCACCTTGCTACCTAACTAATTCATTGGATTAACAGACAGGCCTCCAACTGAACACTTACATATTAAGTGCTCAGCGTAACCAAAAACAATGGTTTTATTTATCATATTAACATATTTATCGCTAGCAGCGATCCTCATTGTCCAATCACAGACTCACAGCGACAAGTCGTTCAAATCCGACCTCTACAAGGAAAGGACTTGCCCGAAGAATCCGATTCCTGTCTTCTCTGGTCAGGTCAACTATTTATGGGTTAGTTGTTCCATTTTTTTTTAACTTAACTCAATTTAACCTAATTAATGTTAAGTTAAAATTAGGTTATTTGCACTTTTCGTCCTTAGCTGAGCGTCCCTGGCACATGGTACATTCCCATGGGGTCAGAAAGGGCCTATCGACTAACAGCAGAGGTCCTTCTTGGACGTCCAGCTCGAAGTGCAGCCGAACTTGACCTCGTTGACATTCGGGTCAACAGTCTATTTTCCTTTTACAAAGTCCAAGGATTCACGGGATCCAAATCATTTACAAAAGCCTGTCTACCGGCCGATCGCTCTGTTCGTCCGTTTCCACAAAATTTACTAGCTACCATTTGCTACAGTCTCTGGGGAACGAAGGGGAGCGACATAAAACCGACAGGTGAGGACAAAACACACAAAAATTTAGTAGCTAGTGTTTAGGTTAAGGTAAAAGGTTAAGTTTTAATTTCTAATCTTCCTGTTAAGCGTAAACATTGAGGTTATTAACCTAACCTAATGTGTCTCGTCCAAACCCTTGGATCTAAATTGAACTGATATTATCACAGCTTCAAATTGCGTTTCAGCAAGCAATTCTGCCATAATTTAATTTCAAAATCAATATATAGTATTATTCAATCAAGAATACACTCTTGATGACTAGTGTAAACAACCCATTAATTTAAAAGCGGAGAACTAAAACATTCAGTTTTATTATCTGATCCTAACATGCCCGCCCAAGTACGGAGAGCAATTACGTAAAATCCAATTTTATAGTTCTTTAATGACAATTTTCAAAAGCTGAAAACTGTCTAACAAAAAAACAATAATTAAATTTAAAGGTCTGGAAAATTCAATTTGCCTTTTTGTCCCAGAACGGACTTGTTATGCTATTCTGCACTATACAAGAAATGTCTGTTTTTTGCGTTAAAGCACTTAAATCAATTTGAAAGCAGTGTAATGTGAAACTTAACGCTTCATTCATAGCAAAAGCAGTGGACAACATCGTGTGGACCGACAATGAGAACGCCGTTCTACTCATGCCTTGTAATGACGCCACCAACTCCCTCGATTGGTTCACTCTCACCAAACGACCCACCATTTCTGAATCCACGAAAGCCACCATACTATCCGAAATTACAAAATTCGGATTCAATCCCAAAAATGCCGCCTACTACGACTACGAGAATCAGCGCTTCATTCGGCCACGGTCGGTTACCCTCGTCTCTCCCCATCCTGCCACGCCCCTGACGCACAGTGTTCCATTACTCTTCACGCCGAGTGCAGTTACACACTTCGTGCCTGCCGACATTTTTAGCTTTAAATAGATTTCTTGAAAAAAAAATTAAACCTAAATCTCTCAGCGACCATAATTGAGGGCTTTTTGTGCAAATACTCGACTGCGTCTTGGGTATAGATCTTTTCATTGTTTATCAACACTCGAGGAGACCAGGAAGAAGCCTCCATTACCGTAATTGGAACTCACATTGTTTACTGTCGACTCACCAGGGGGAGCTCCGGGGTCTTAATGCTAGTTCCGTCTCACCTTGCCCCGGCATAATTAGCCGTAATTCATATCTTACAAATTATCTGCCCATCTCCATCCGCTTTTCTCCATCTTCCTCCAGGAGGCACTTTTCCTTTGATTTAGATGAAGGAGGGCTGCTAAATGCTCCAAATCACGGGAGGCCTTTCGCTGAGTCCCTTGTGCAAACAATGGCCTTGGAAAGCTCTTATAAAAGAAAAGCGTGCGTCTGATAAGGGCCTCCTAGACTCGCAAAACAAATGTTTTACTTCCGATTCCATCACAATCCGCCAATTTACACTCCAGTTCCCACTGCTGGAGAGTTGAATTGGAAATGAAAAGGGGCTTGAACAAATAGGAGGAGAGCTAAATGCGGCCATCAATTGAACTAACAAGGGATCGACTCCAGCACAATCAGCTCCAGCTCCGATACTCCAATCACCCATTTCCTCCAGAATGACAAAGAGAAACAAAGGATTTTAATTCCGGCCTCCCTCTCTCCCTTTGTCCAAAACCAATTCCTGGAGTATCAAAGGAAGGGAGTGAAATTGAGGCCTTCCAGTTCGGGAGCCCTTATAGAATTAAAGGAGGCCTTAATTGGGAAGAGAGGGAGGTCTCTGGAATT
>VYYI01003694.1:0-11672 GCA_021029175.1 Bilobella aurantiaca
TGTAAATGACAGCTGCATATTAAGTCAGTGATACTTTTAGGTTACAAACATTTGAACTAATCTTGAGTCATAAGTACATCTGCAATTTACCTTTTTTTTTGTCCTAAATGGACCCAAATTGGCTCAATTGAGTTGTACACTGTTGAACATTCGGAAATTTCATTCATTAAATACACAGGTGCTCCTAACACATAATTTACGGGTTTCAACATTATGGTGATACAATTTCAAAAAACCAACAGCATATACTTGGTTATATTTATAGTTATTTGCAAATCCGTGCTGGGACGAGCGGAGCTTTCACTCTGTTCCCTCTTGTCCTGGGGCGGGCTTGGTTAGCAAGAGTTGAAAATTAAACCAGTATTTGCAACGCAATTACTGGTGGCGTTGCCGCCAAAAACCGTAGACCGTTCATTGCCGTATCATCTAGCAAGAAGACTGGATCATGTGCTTGTACTTGGACTCCCTTCACGGCGCGTCCTATTGGACAGGCCTGAAATGCTGGTGCCCAGTCGCCCCAATTTGTGACCGGAGAAGACGAAATGGTAACCTGGCTAGTTGTAAACTTTTCGCAAAATTGTAAAATGTAGACAAATACTATAAAGTTGGTCATTACTGAAACTCAAAAAAAAAAGTAGAATCCTGGACTCTTTCAATTCTACTTGACTAAACTTGAAGATATTTGAAATATTTCAAACAAAAAATGGCCACGCAATGTTTCGGAAGGAATAATTATAGCAGTATGCATGTTTTTGAAACTGAATGCCGCCATTCATTTCTGAAATACATAGCCTGACGAACTTGTTACTGGAAATTTAGAAAGTCGATTTCTTTCGTCATTTGTACATTACCTGTTCCACTATTTAGCAACTACTACTATAAAATTCTATTTTAAAATTATAGTAACACTAATTACAACAAACCAAGGCGTAAAATAATCTAATTATCTATAACATTCAGCCCCAATGCGTATAAGTAAGGTATTTAGATTTGGCAAGTTATAAAAAGTGTAAAAATATCAAAAACTACTATTTATCAAACGCAACCGAGTGTTCTTAAACTTCTAAACAATTTCCATGTTGAAGATCAAGTTCCGGTGCCGTAGGACCCACAAGTATTTTAATTCAACGTTCATTTCCTTTGTGTTTTGAAACAAGGCATGCGGTAGTTATGCCAAAATAAAAAACTTTAAAACGGAACATTAAACTTTTTTCGGAATTAGTTCGAGACCTTAGTTATTATTCTATTTTAAACAAATTCCTGTTCTTTATTACTTAACCCAGCGGGATCGCTGTAAAATTATTAGTAACTTAAACTCAATATACCTCTTACAAATATTCAACCTTGTAATTAATTAACTTCATTTATTTGACAAGTTACATTTGTTTATGAAATACATGTTTTCCTGAGGTTATCTGCCAAATTTCGACTTATAAATTGTATTCTCATTTGCCATTGCAGCAGTAGACTTGGACATGCGTAGTTCCGCTGCAATCTTGGTTGCTCGTCCTGGAAGGTTCTGATGGAATCCATCCAAATCCCATGTTGTTAGAATCCCTACAAGTTTCTTCTTTGCTAACAAAAGCTCCACTGCACATTGAACTCCATTTGCATTCTAAAGTTAGTAATACATAAGAAAATTGAAAACGGAGTATTATCAGCAGGGTTTTATGCCATTAGGTTAAAACAAAAATGTCAAAAGAAAAGAGGACCGAAAAACGGTCCAAAACGAAAAGCAAGAATTGCACTTTTAATATCATTTAAAAAAATTAAATGCTAAAATTTTTATATTTACTGAAAATAGAATTTTCTGCTCAAAATTGGAAAAATGCAAATCAATTCATAGATTTTATTGTGTTAATCATTTTCTGTCCAATTTTATTTTAACTGCACTTTTTGTTTTGGACCTCTGTTTGGTCTTATTTTTTAAACCTGAATGGGGTTGGGCCTCTTTTGTTTGACGTTTTTTAATGGACCTAATGGCGTGCTACCTTGCAACAGTGATATTTCGATTAAGTAAGTTATAATACCTTTCTTTTTACAGATTCCTTCATTCGGGTTCCGTTTGTCAGATTTGAAGCAAACGGAGCCTTCGGCACACCATTGGCAACCATCCCAAGTACAGCAGTAATCTCCGTCTGTTATAGCGCCCTCACCAACGTCGACCTAAAAAATATTGGGGAAACTATGTAGAAATCGTCCCTTCAGACTTTTTAAATTTACTTTTGAAAGTAACTTACGAGCAGGATAGCCAAAGAAGAAACAAGGACAACGCTAAGGATGAAATTCATTATTCGTCCGTAATTTCAAAACCTACAAAGCAAAATAGAAATGATTATTTTAAACTGTACCAGCTTTAAATAAACAAGGTTTATATAGTGTAAAAATGAGCTAAGTACCTTTTACAATGTCATTATGATAATGAGTTTAGGTTCATTGGAAGATTTGAAAAAAATTCTAATCAGTAAAATACACGTTAGGAACTCAAATTCTGGAGCGATAATAATACATTTAGAAATTACGCCCATCAATAGAAAACTACAAAATCATTAACACATTTGAAGCAATGAACAAATAATAATGAGCATGAGGAAACTTTTAAAAAAAATGGCTTGTTTCCATCTTCTGTAAAGCATTTTCGTGGATATTTAGGTACATATTTAAGCACATATTTTAGTCTAATGAGCGTCGTAATTTTTTTTTAATGACTCAATTACGCAATACTTTGTTTTTTCTTTAATTTCTAACATTATTAAAAGTCTTAGATACTAAATATTAATGCCTCAAAACATATAATTCTTAGTGACAACTTATATCTACTAATATTTTTTGCAATAAAATAGGGGGGGGGGGGGGAAGGGGGGGGGGGGTTCATACTTAATTGTAGTGAAGTCAAATGCAAGAAGAAACTAGTTGGACCCTTTTATATCTAAATTATGTTGAATATATATCAAATAATTCAAGAACATCAAACTTACTATGAAGAAGACTGCCGTGATCTCCAAGATTGTTGCTGAAATTTGAATGGGGCTTGCTCAGGGCACCACTCAAGTGAGAAAGGTGTGTGTGTGTGTGTGATGTGGACTTTTTAGAATTAATGGGCCAGTTAGGCCAAAATTAAATTTGACCTTTGATTTTAAAGTTATTGTACTAAGCGTAACTGGCAAGGAAAATGAAGAATCTCTGGACAATTGGGCAGAGTTCCTGCTTGTTCAAAAAGTGTTTATTCTACTGAATTAAGACTACGAAGGGTCACAGTATTTATAGGGAAAAGTGGATTAGAATCCAACTTCTTTTGAGTAATTTCTACACTTAGTTTCAAAAAAGCCTTTTTAAAACAATGAAAAAAAATGTAAATTTTGGAGTTGGAATCAACTCTTTTGGAGTAAGTAGCAAATAGACTTTGGTAGAGCAATGAAAGGAGATTAGGACGAATTCTAGGAAGGTTTGGGAATACACGTGTGCATGAGTTTTGGGAAAACATAATTTTAGGATTTTGTAAATTTGAAATTTTGAAGGTGCGAGCATTTGCAACATACTAGTTGTTTTCAATCTCATTTAGACTAACATTTAAATTTTTGAAAAATCACCATTTTCAAAATTATGAATTTGACAGAGAAATTTTGAAAGAACATTAACCTAAAGAGGTTTATTTGTATCTGTAGATGTGCCTAATGTCCAAGCTCAGGACCCACCTGGGGAGTTTACCTTGTTAGTATTGGCCTCATAAGTAGCATTTTAGTATGGAAAATAGATTCATTAATTCTAAAAAGGTACCTTTTTCTGCCTGGCAATAGGTGGAATTAAAATGGTTTTAGTAAGATTCGATAGTCGGTGCGTGAGTTTATATCAGAGCGTCAAAACATAAATATCTTATTGTGTTTCGAATATGTAAACATATTAATAGTATCATAATCTTTGTTTTCCACAAAAGCAATTTATTTTGTTGAATGTTTTGTCAAATTTGTAACTTTATTTCTCAAGCAAGTCACCGCCGACAACAAAGTATATGTTTCCATTGTGCGATGATATATTCCTTAAGAATGTGTGCTAGCATTCCACTGTTATATTTTTGAAAGTTGTGCCAAAGTCGCTTTTTGGATTTATTGATAAAAAACATGATTATTCGACGTATCAAATTATAAATGTCTTATTCATGAGCATCCTGGATCTGTATCTTGAGTGCACACACGACTATGCTGTTGGGGCATAGCACAGTGTCTGCCTTTTGGCTCTGGATCACCCTCAATTACGATTACATATACAATTATCAATTCCCCTCTCACTATCAGAAAAGTTCTCCAAATACGACCTGCCATCCTCACATCACTTACGCATTTCTAAAGTAGGGTTTGACTATATAGATATATGACAATACATATTGAATGCAAAAAGGTTAATGTCCAAACGATTACACAAAGGCACCAGTATATTATGAACATTTTTGTTGGCATTTTATAGGTAATTGGTTAAATTGTTTTGATGTCTTTGTGATATACAATAACCAATTTTTTATGCTCTTTGACATTTGCCTAAAGGCCTGGTCAATGTTTGCTTCTGCTAGTGAGTGGGGGAAGGTGGTCTCGGCCTGTTGATTTAACTAAGAAGTTCCGAGGTCTAGAGCTATTTCTGCTGGGCACTGAACGTGGGGTTGACCACCGAGGAGCCTCTTGCTTAGGTAAGGATGAGCACCACCTTACCCATACCCACCCATCTTCAGCCTCCACAACCGCAACTTTCCAGGCCTCCAATCACCACTACCACACCACCACTTTTTTCTGTGCTGGTTACTGCGCCGGTGCCGGGATTAGATCTCGGCACCTACCCAAGTAACGACAAGGCTCCTAACCCCCCGGACTACGGGCCTTGAGCTCATCATTTGTGAATTGTTTCTGCTATTACCAAATTTACTCGTTGTTTCACTTACGCAACACTTTAAGTAATATGAATACTTCAAATACAGAGGATCAAACTTGCTCAAATCGACCAATTATTATTCACTCTACTACATCAACATCACATTTGAATCTTTTACAGGAACAAATATTGCAGCTGGTAAGACTCAGTTAAGCCTTTCGCAGAGAATAGTCTTTAATTTTTTCAGGTTTGTGCGTAAATTGTACATTAATGCGTTGGGGTGGCTTTGTTTAATATTGTTTTTTAACTAATCAATGACTTTTCGAACCTTTCGGATTGCTCTTGTGAAAGATATACGGAAATTTGAACATACTTTTAGCCTTGGGTTTATTTATGATAGTTATTTGTTTCTTTTTTGGAGGCAAACATGTATAAGTCATGTTCACGTACTTGTACGTCCCAGAACAAGGGTCAATGCCTTTGTTCATAAAACTTATACTGGCCTGTAGTGTGCACGTGCTTTTTCCATTACACCTAAAACAAACAGGTGGAAACAATTGCCTATGTAGCGTTTTCTTTAAAGTCAGCGAACANACACCTAAAACAAACAGGTGGAAACAATTGCCTATGTAGCGTTTTCTTTAAAGTCAGCGAACAATATTCCGTCTTACGCATTTACTACAACCGATTGTGCAGCTGCACCAGTTCTGCATCCGATGAAGTCATCTGCTGGTAAATAGTTTTTATCCGGACATATGGTTTTGTTCCATCGACCATAATCTGCGTTTCCAATATGGAGTTGACCAAAATTAGGGCATAAAAGGACGAGTATTACGCTGTCACAAATTATTGTTCAGATATGTAGTTGCAGATGTCCCTGGCTTCTTCGTAGTTATTGGTTTCTTAGTTGTTCTTGAAGTCAACGGCTTGATCAGTAACATCATTAAAAAGACCCAGGAAATCTATAAATTAGAAAGTTTTTCATTCTGAACTGACTGTTTTCCATGGGATTTATATTTATACCTTACGAATTGACGGCATAATTCAATTTAATTGCAAGATCGCTGCTAAGATAACTTTCACTTTTGTACACAATTCTGGTGGCCAGTACTTAATGTAAATCTCGTGTGCACATTAAAGAGGGAGAGAACGAAAAATAACAAGTAAATGGCGACAAATAATAATTTTGTCAGTTTTTTAAGTTAACCTAAAATTTCAATTGTTTTCAATCACGCACATCAGGTCCAACCGGATCCACTAATTGATTACACGACAATAATAGAATACGTCGTCAGAGGATTTCCCATCGCTTAATATTAACTCTACTTGCACATACTTTATGTAATACGCAACATTGTGTCGTAAATTATTATACAGCTTTTGTAAATTTTTTCCGATTTACCACAGCGCACGTCCCGATGCTACATTTATATATATATATATATAATATATAGCTATATACTATACTTGTATCAAAATCACACAATTAAGCTGTATAATGAGTAAAAATATTTGTAATACTCACAACTAGCCAATGTGAATTATGTACGCCAATCTGCAGCATTTGTACATTATGTTGTGAAGTAGTAATATAAGATTTCTCTTCTGATATGTTGAGCCACTGATATTTCAAAGAAACTTCTTGAAATTTTTTGAAATTCGAAAAAAAAATTAATGATGATGATGATGATAAATTTTATTTGATATAAGGCAAGCCCAGATCAACATGAGTACGAGAGTATTGTAAAATTGTAAAATTTACCAATTACATTTGTAGCTAAACATAGCATAGTCCACTTGGTATTATTAAAATCAAAAGAAATGTTTAAAAAAAAATTAATTAGAATCCTTATGGCAATTTAACACAGGAAATCAAGCGCTTGAAACATGTGCATAATTAACAATTTTTTGTAGATTATTCAAACATTACAATTGCCTTTCTTTGTGAATCTCACAAGGATTCTAAAAAAAAATTAAATTTCAAAACAATGATTGGCAACGAAATTCACAAGTTTTTTTTTCAGATTGTGTTAATAGAATTCATATTTTCCACCAACAACGCTACCATTATTGTAGCATAGCACAAAATTTATATTATTTGGTAGAATATATTTTTTGAATGTATAGTCAGCAACTTTGATACTTAAATGTCACAAAACGGCCAAAACCTTTTAAAACCAAACTTCTGAAAGCTTCTTCTATTATTTTGGTGACATTTTATTATCCGACACGAGAAAGGACTATTTTACTTGAGACTTAAGTACTTTCAGAGGTTGTCTCTGCTGAATTAGGAATACCATTTCCTTGGACCAAATCTCGTATTAAATTGTTACAATTATGATAACATACTAACGTAATGTTATAAAATTGACGCCCAAAATTGAAATTTGTATTAAAAATAGCAAAATGATAGTTCATAATATTTGTTTCTTACAAGTTTTAGTTAGATGTAAATAGTGGGAAATGGTTTAGTTATGTTAAACGCTGGTAACCTAGATATTCTACTTAAAATAATAATAAATTATTCTGTTATTAGCAGTATTTATCTGAATGAAGCATACACACTTGAGCATGACTTTAAGCTAATACTCAAAACTAATTTTCTAATAATTCCAAAGCTCGATATGCTTAGAACGGAATTAGTGTTAATTAGAATTAGTTAGATCTAGAATTTATATAAAATTTGAAACACAAATGTGTTAACCAGGAATAAATCAGTTATTTTGAAGTGGAAGTAGAATCAATTCCATCGTGCAAAGCGACTAATCTCTTTGATTCGCCGCTGTAATTAGAAATATTTGTTACTTACTTTACTTTTTTTATTTACTTTATATTATAGAATATATACGCTTTCAATATGGATTGTTTC
This sequence comes from Bilobella aurantiaca, assembly GCA_021029175.1. NCBI lineage: Eukaryota > Metazoa > Arthropoda > Collembola > Poduromorpha > Neanuridae > Bilobella > Bilobella aurantiaca. The sequence continues at coordinate 7,727 of VYYI01003694.1, forward strand.
AATGTTATTTTTAAGATTCAAGAATGTAGCATATTTTTAGGTAATGAAAGGTTTAAAGAGTATCACACTTGTTCGTGAATCAAAATAAGGTTTAAATTTATTTATACTTGAATTTTAGTACATACTTTAATTTCCAAAACTTTTTTCTTTCATCATTCATTTATAGAAGAATTCATACAATTGCTCTCAAAGTGATTATTCAACTCAGATATAAATCTACTTTATTTAAGGCTCAGGAAAAGGTTTATTTTTTTCACTAAGACAATACATTACTATTTGTTCCGAACTCAAGTCTCGACGGCAGTTTCGTGAAGCATTAAATTTGACATTTTCATTTGATGGAAGCCCCGCTTTTTAATGGCACCTTCTACCCAAAATATCACTTCCTTTCAGGAAAACTTGGAAACAAAATCGTAGACAAAAAACGACGAAATCTGAAAAGGTCACCAAACTAGAGCATCAGATCATAGAAAGAAAGAAAAAACCACTTGTATATGAATAACTTAAATATGATTGTACTAAAAAGCTGTTGAAAATTTGAAAAACTACAACCAAATATAAACGCAAATACGTCAATAAATGAAGAAATGAGGAAAAAATTTATAGATATTACATTAAATATTTGAGAAAGTCATAAATTCGAACAAAAAAGTGGAAGGTTAGCGGGGAACTTAAATTATACTTTGAAAACTTTATTGAATTGTTTTTAAAAGGACTCGAAATTATTCAAAACATAAATTTGTAAACATAAGCCTGTTTTAAATTATCGGTCATAGATTTTGCGTTTTTTTTTGTGGAGATCAAAATCTGATTCTTCTCAAGATTTGAACCTTACCTTTTCGAAATCAAGTGTTGACAAATATTGTGTAGTGTAAACAAGTTTTGATAAAATATTTGATGGTAAATGTAGGTTAATACAAGTTGTAACGATTGTAACGTAAAACCAGAATCTCTTGTGTTTGGGAAATAGAAATTAAAAATTATATAAAACTAGAAATGAAATGAATCAGATCATTACCCATTTCTGTCTTTTTTAAACTCCTTGTACAAATTTTTGTTCGGAAATTTTGTCCGCATATTCCTATGTTCTTATTAGGTATTTTTTTTTAAACTAAAATTAATTTAATTTGCAAATGTAGAGCTTTGAAAGTTTATGGGCTGTTTGCAATAAATACGTTCTGTCTTGCTGGAAACGCTTTTATTCTGAGACAATAAAACGAAAATTGAAACCAGATGAAATCCAATGGAACTGGCAGCATGGTTAGAAGAACCCGTATAAATACTGCTTTTACTGTGTAATTACATTCTGCAAGTCTTAAAAATTTTTCTCAATAAATGCTTGTGACACTTTCACCATTTAGTAAGTAATGTATTTTTACTTTTATTTCTTAACAAAAAGCACTAAATCAAAGATTTATACTAACAATGCGTTGTTTTCATTAGGTGATAAAATTAGGAGCTCATTTTGGAGGAAAGTTTTCTTTTTTTTTAAATTAACATAACATGGCGCCTAACAGAAAATGCATCCCAAAATGTGGCAACCCAAAACCTCTCTAACGTAAACAGTCAATTTTGAAATGTTATAAAACCGGATTTGAATTCCCAAGTGACACAACAGCGAAGCCAAAAAGGATAAGTGCAATTTCAACTGTCTATGTACTTGGTCTTGGAAAAGTAATGTTCTTCACTTAAGACTTAATGAAAGTTTCCAAAAAATAAATCTCCGCACTTGTAATAATTGCACAAGGGAAGTCCCAAGGTTTCTTTTTGTATGTTTTAACATTTATTGCTACGGAAATAACTCGTATTCCTGAATTTTTCTGCATTTCTAACCGTAATGATTGATGTGATGGAAATCCTCATTATTCAGAATGTTTTCTGAGCTTTTCTAACTCACAATTACATTACATGATACAACTTACAATTGGACAAAACTTATTGGACTCGAACGTTGTATTTTTTTATATCCTTGTTTTTACTCTTCCAATAAAAATTTATTAATGGGGAAGTAATAATTTAATTAAAATAACACAAGGAAGTACGAATTTGTGTTTAGTGTTTGAAAAAAGAACATTTTGAAGTTTTGGACCTTAGAAATATCGAATACTTAAATAATAATTTTTTTTAATAGATTAGAAAACATTTTTTGATCATACATTTTACAAATTTAGCGATTCGCGCAAAATTTAGCGGTTGATCATCACAGGGAAAGTTAGTAGTGCTTCATTGACAATTTATAGCGGGATTGATTGACGCACCCTTCATAGCGATGTTGTTGATATAGTTCGTGTGAATTCCCCCAGGTCACGAATCTTTTTATTTCAGGAATCCTGCAACCTGTAGGAAGCGATTTATCATGTACTTGTCTCCCTTATCTTCTTGTCCACATGACAGTGTTAACTATGAAGGGAGCATCTGCACTTTATGAACAGTATATGAAAATTTTATGCACAAATGTGCAGCTCCCGCATTACACACGTTCCGCTTTTACGTATATTTACAACTACTCAAACAAGCTCATCCTTGGAGATGAGGGTTTTGATTTTAATTTTTTGGATTAAAGTCCAAGTCTTTTCAAGTCTACTATCTGCTAGGTATTCAACCGTAAAGTGCTCAGCTTCACTCCTTTCATCTTCTACTTTATTAAAAAAAAGAATTCAAAACATTAACAAAAACTTCTAAGCAATTCATATACAATAAAAATCATAACTATAATACTTCTTGACGAAATAATTTTTGGTAATCAAATAGAAAAATTCGTCGTTTTTTTGCTATAGAAGGAAGTCATATAGTGATTGAGATGGTTTTAAAAGTTTCTTGAGTAGATTTAAGAGACGGATATTTTTTTGTTACGAAATTATGTGTTTCTCTGCTTAAACAACACGCATACGCTTGTTTTTTTATATAGTAGCAGTCTAGAAGCCGATCTGCAAAAATTATTGCTTTGCCAAGGGGGGAATAGTTGAATGGTGTTCACAAATTGACTTTGAAATTGACACATCCGAACTGGACTGGAGCGCTTGAAAAGGGCATTGTCTTTGTTTCAAATGATATTTTTGCAGAGATTTAAATTAAAGTGTATCAAACAAACACAAAAGTTTCACAGTATCAAGAGGACGGATTAAAACGAAAAACTATGTAAGAAAGGTCTTGGATTTAAATATGATGTTTGATTTTCATTTATACTGTTATACTCTCCATAGTAATTGTCATATTTTTTTCTGTGCATCTATCCGTCCATGTTTGCAATTGCACTTCAAAACTACAAGCCTATTCTAAGACTACTATTGTATCCTAAACATACAACGGGAATCCTAAAACTCAAGTTTACTTCAAAACAAAAACAATTTCTTATTCTCGGGCACAGGAAATTTGTCTTTCCTAGTTTATTTATAATGTTTGGTGATTTGCAATTGGCATAGTTAGGATTTCAGCTATAATCTATACTTAAGTAGCGTCACTGACTTTAGGTGAGAAGGAGATGGTGATCTAAAAAAAATTGATAAATATTACTTTCAGAAAGTTAGAACTAAATTTTTTTTTATTATTCCGTTCTTTCCGTCATAGTTTTGTGAATGTAGAAAATGCCAAATTTTTTTGAAAATTAAATAGTTTTCTCGTGGCTGACAAGACAAGATTAAATACTTTTATTTTTTCTCTTCATGTCTCAGGAACATGAATATGGTAAATCATTAAATCAGATACTTTGGTAACATATCGTCTTGGCATACCCTTAAATTAATTAGGTATATGAATTACTTTCACTTTTTAGTATTGTTTGAAAAAAATATATATAAAATATGGTTTTTGAGTATATGTGCTGTAGGTATACTTTTGCAAAATTGGCTGGGTTCCAGGTCCTATTGAAGCACGCGGTTTGATGTTTACTTTAGCAGGCTAAGCTTTTAGCGGCAGAGATAAGTCAATATTTGCCAAAGTAGTATCC
>VYYI01003695.1:0-11670 GCA_021029175.1 Bilobella aurantiaca
TATTAGCGATAATTACAATTAAAGTTATCGTTATTGAATTTTGCTGTTTTTTATCTTCCAAATAAGTTATCATAATACATTACAAATTATCCTGTTAACCATCTTATATACTGGTAGAGTGCTTCTGAACATAACCTTAATCTAACCTAAAAATAAAGTGTAGATTTAAAACAACTAATAAAAAACATCAAAAAAGAGGCGTCATATAGCGTTAGGTTATAATTACGTCTTACGGATGTGGATTGCTCGAAACTCGACTCAAATCAAGGTTGATGTGCACGCGTAGAACTTGCGTTTCAGGTAGAAGGTCGCCAAGAGCAAATTCGCCAAAGAGGTTAATTTTGAAATAAGGTGTAGTATCTCTTTTCACGCGATTTGATTCAAAATCCTGATTGCGATCATTTACTTCTTCGAATTCAAAGGTGGTATTGACACCAACAACGACTATTTCCCTTGCTTCCCTAATGGTTAGTCTACCAGTGAAATCAATGCCTGACTCATGTCCTACTGCCCTTTTGATCCTTTCTTCTATTCTTCTAGGGTCCCTTATGTCAGCCTTGGCAGACAGTGATGAACCAGATGTATAGGGCCCATAGCGCTCGACAAATCTTCCTTCAAGCTCTAAAGTTACACCACTTTGAGCACTCGAATGACTTGCGAGGTGCAATGCTAAGAGCAGGAAGCCCAACACTTTGAAAGCCATTGCTAATACAATATCAGTCTTAATTAAAGCTTGTGTTTTAAATACACGTCAAATTTTTTAATTAATAGCCATTAGTTTCTGAAACTCAATTGAGTCAAATTAATGCTTCCGGTGAAGCAAGAAGGAAAGCAGACTTCAAATACTCGTTTAAATATCTGGCGAAAATTTAACCTCAGCTTTAATTTAAGGAGTTAAAAATTCTAATTTCGAATGTTCTTGGTTTTGCTATTTTACATTCCAGAGGCATAGCAATGTGTAAATTAAGCTTGGATTTGGATTTTTCTCTACACGGGTAATATGCAGAACTTTAAAAAAAAATGGCTAGTAACCACTGGACTATTCGTCGCACCATGGAATTTCGTCTCGCCTAAATGTATTATTTTTCTCAAAATTTAAATATTTAAGTTAACGTTAATAATGCGGCATTAATACGCTACAGACTTTTGCTAACCGTACGATTTTGGTACGTTAATTTTACCTACGAAATCTACAAATTCATGTTGATGGAAAATTGGCATGAAATGCATGACGAGATTTAGTCAACTTTTGATTGAAATGATGCGAATTCAGCTTTGCACCACTTCTTTATGCAGTATCATTTTTAGTTGCTATTAATGCAACATAATTGCAGTTTGAGGTAGTTCATGCAATTTTGGTTCTCTAATTCAAAAATTGAATTAATTGTAACTACCTGGGGCGGTGCACATCTCTAGGAAGAGAACTAAATGACAAAACTAAAATATTTGTATTATGTATGCAATTTTGAAAAGTAACCTATTGCGTACATTTCTAAGAACCCTGACGAAAGTGTATTAAATAAATAGTAGACAATTGGAGAACAGGTGTTTTTTGAAAAAAAAAAAAAAATACAGGAAGTAATAAATTAATATAGACAAGCCTTCAATTGTCACGAAATTATTCGATGACATGAAATATTAAAACATATTTCTTCGATTGAAAACCCGGAACTTATTATCCCTGAGACATGTGCCAACCTTGAAAAATATAATTAAAACGTTCGAGAAATGTATAATAAAACTTATTTTTTACTAAACAACTTTGTGTTCTCTCATTATGAGAGAAGCTATGCTTCCGAAATATTTGTGTTTGATATTTCTACTGAATAGTTTTTATATAGTGACTTCACGTAAGCTTGTTGAAATGAGTAATTTAAAATCAAGCTCTCCAATCACTTGAGTATTAAATTTTAGAAAAACGAGTCGCTATTTTGTACGAGCATGATAACTATGGAGGCGCACAATTTACCGTGGATTTGTCAGTAGGCGGATGTCAAAATATCCTCGCTTTTAATGATAAAGCGTCTTCCGTAAAAACGGATTCGGACTGTATTCGCCTTTGGGAACATATTGATTGCGGTGGGGCGAGTTTGGATATCGCCCCACCAGGTGCAGGTAGCCTGAGTAACTTCAACGACAAGGCGACATCCGTCAGCGACTGTTGTAATGGCAACGGCGACTCAGGTAACCGTGAAAACTAACACTATATTAGTGTCACAGAATTGTTTCTACTTTATTAAACAACAAATTTTACCTTTGGAGCCAACCAATCATGCAACGAAAATTTGTTTCTTGTTTCAAACAAAATGTGTAGCAGCAGTATTTTCGACTGTTTGCCTGATAATAACTAAAACTGAACCTAAGCACTAGAAATAGGCACTGTCTTAATTTTTTACCAAATTGGGACTTTGCAAGTGAAAACGTAGAAATACCAATTAGAAGAAAAATTGGTATGAGATGTTTTACGAAAAATGAATTTATTATGTGTTAATTTTGACGAAATTTAGTTAGTATATAAGTTAATATAACTTAAAGTTATTGTTTGACATATTAAGGTAAAGTTATCATCAACATGGACACCTCACGCGCTCCCAAACTTGTTCAGTTTGGAAATAAGGTCAAGAAAATAATGGAGGACTGGTTTCCCCTGGTTGAAAATTTGATGCGTACAAGTGCGTATAAGAAAGTTAGGGAGATAAACGTCTACTTTGATCCTGATTACGACGGAGTTGCTTACGCATCCGGAAACAGGATTGTAGGAGCTACGCGTTATTTTGAAAACCATTTGGATGATTACGGTGCATTTATTCACGAAATGACACACGTAGTTCATCAGGCACGGGGTTGCCCAGGCTGGCTCGTTGAGGCCTATGCAGAGTGGACTCGGCGCTGGTTTTATGAACCATGGACAGCCAGGCATAAGCCGGTTCAAGGACAGAGTTATCGAGATGGTTACACTACTGCAGCTTGGTTGTTAGCCTATGTAACCTCATTCAAAACAGAGCAGCCAATGGCGTATTTACTAAACAAGGCCTGTCAAGACGGAACATGGCGTGACAGTATTTGGGAAGAGTTGACAGGGAAAACTGTTGACACCCTCTGGGAACAAATGTTAGCTGACAAGGAGTATCCCTGGAAATAATATTCCCGTGCAACCGGTCATTACATGTAACTACAAATAAAACATAAAACTAAAAAAATTGTAACTACTACTGCTACTTAGAAAGCATATTTTGTGTGAAACACTTTGTTTAAACCATTCTCGATACGTTGAACTTGGTTTAGATACGAATTGAATACGAATTGACAAAAATCGAATTTGGTCTGAAAACAAATTTGGATAGCAGGCCGAGAATTTTATTAGCAAACAAATGGCAGTGGGCTGAAAACGCAACAAATCCGAAACCATCCTTTTGAATTCTTACCTGTTTTGTGTATATTATGCACAAAAATACCAATCAATGTGCCTATTGTACCGCACTGAGGTAATTTTCAACCGTTTCCGCTTTTTTCCTTTGTCTCTGTTTTGTTTCAGTTTGCAAGAAAAAAAATTGCATCGGTCCTCAGTGAATATTTTCAGGCCATCCGTTTCAATTCCGTTTCCTCAAAAAACTAAAACGAAACGGAAATCGCATTCCTAGTTCTATATAAACATCGGGCGTGGAATTCGAACCAAAAACCTCAGATGGGAGAGAAACAAATGCTTATGAGCATATAAGGCAAAGAATCTTTACACCGAAGAAACCCGTTTTCGAAAAGGCGTATTTTTGATGTTACCTATGAGTTCTGCTGTCCTCGGGAGAGGTGGTTTTGGTAGTCTGAAAATATTAACCATTTCACAGAAAATGAGCTCTGCGTGCATTTGTCTCCTCTGTTGTTGCAAAAAGTAAAAAAAAATGTAATCAATCAAATATGTTTCCTGATTAGTTTGGTATAAATAAAGTAAGTTTAAAACTGGGATCTATCAAAGCTATGTTGCGAAACATTGTCTTAAACGCAATTTTGCTTTGTAGCTCACCTTGAAAAAACTTGACACATGCTTTCAAGTACACATTGCAAATACAAAACGTAGTTATAAAATCGGATAGGTTTTAATCAAGCATAAACTAACATCACCAGGTTGATTTCATCTAGTAGTCTCGAAATAAAAAAAAAGTTACGAAATATTGCTTGGAAACAAGTAATAGTTCCGAACAAGTAATACTTTCAAAAAAAAGTTTCAAAAAATCATTTCAAAAACTAAACTTTATTTAAAACCATAAAAGTAAGAAAACCTAATTTTTACAAAGTTACAATGGATCAAAGGTCATATTACGTTACCTTAAATATAATAACAATTGCAGGTAGCAATTATTACGTGCTTCCAAACAGGTTGCAACAAGTATGCATAAAACGATCAAAATACACGTTAAGTTTCAATTGTACTATCTCCCAGCAACAGAGAATTACTTCCTGGATTTTTCAGAAACAAGCAACAATCACTTCAAGTATGCCCTTAATGACAGAGGTAGTTGAGTTTCCGTGCGTGGTAAACCATTACCCATGTACTAAATTACACTACAATTATGTATATATATATATATATGGCCTGTGGTTTACTGCTCCATTTTAACCTAAATTCATACAATTAGTACAATGGCTAATAACGAGAAAGGTTTCTCAAACACATGCAATAGTTTTACATAAGCTAGAGAAAATTGGAGCATTATATGAAGTTAAGTAGATAACCCTATATTTTGCGGCCGCTGGCAAAATACAAGTGACCGATTCCACTTTTGTCAGTTAAAGGAATGGCAAAATTTGATCAAAATTTTCTATTCCACCTAATCCAGCTTTACTCGGATCATTTATTCCGTATTGGAATGCTTCCATTCAAATGGAATACACTTCTAGGAATTTTAGAATTACCAAAACGAAGCAAAATAGCGCGAAAGTTTGCATTCTTAAGAGTGGTTTGGTTTATTTACGTTGCACAAATCTTGTTCGGCTTCAAACGCATGTTGTCTAAAAGCTATGTGAATAATACCAAACAGATTGAAGGACTCGCGTTGTATACGTTTGTCCTGGTGTCACTGTTTGTACCAGTCTCAGTTCAATGGTTGATTTTTCGAAATGGAGAGGCAAATGCAGTTCTATTCTTTAATCGTTTCCTTAAGTTCTTCCTTCGTTTGCAAGGTAATAAAATAAAAATATAAAACATTTTATTGATTTTTTTTTCTGATTAACAACATCCATTCGTGCTTAACTTTTTGGAAATTAAACTCGGCTATTTTACATTTCTACTGTACGATAACAAAGTAGTATCGTCTTGGTTTGACCAATTTTAGCATAAAAGGCCTCTGCTCTCGTGGTAACAAGATAACCTTACCTTTATTATTTCCGAAAGGTCGAATCCTGGAGTACACTTTTTCCATATCCCCTACTTAACTTGGCTTTTCTCGCACTATGTAATACTTAAATAGAATCGTTTTTTGCAATCAGAACACGCCGCAATCATTTTACTGTTTTTTCTCTCACTATCCGATGGTACTATTTTGTTTCCTTTTTATTAATAGAAGATTATTAGTAGAGGAAGCAAAACGAAAGCTACTTGATGTTTTTGCTCTTACCGTCCATCCTTTTGTCCTTCCGTCCGTCTGTCCGACCGAGCATAATTTATATCTCAGGAACTACTCAACATATCTCAAACCGGTTTTTTGATAAAGTTTCCTAGATTTCTGACCCAGTTCAAGTTTTTTTTAGTTTGACCAGATGACAAAGATGAATGGAGTTTGACCGCACATCAACATGTAAAATGACCACTGTAAATAAACAACAGTTTGTAACATTTATAAAATAGAGCAAAATTTATGTATGGCACTTTTTGCTGTGAATATACAATGACATACAAATTGACCCCTTGACCTCCGGATGACCTTTCAATATCAAAACCCTACTTTTGCATGAATCAAAAAGTTATGATGGTTTTAGTTGGAGGTGTTGGTCTAGTGGTGTAGGGTGTCAGCTTCTCGCCACTGGCCAGCGTGAGGTTCAAATCTACCGATCTGTCAAAAAAAATTTACTGTTGGTTTTCCTCTTAAAGGAATAGCCATATCTCTGTCCTTGTGTATGCCCGTATCTCCGTGATTATGCGTACTCAGACAGAGTATAGGGAAATGAGCCGATAGGTTTCCCAACAGTCTTTCTCAGAATTGAGAAGACTGCTCTCATTTGTATAGAGTCACCTGCGGTTATCAGACGAAAGCTACGGCCTCACGTACCTCACGTCAGGTTGGTGTCCTCCCTTTGTAGACTTGATCCGTAAAACAGCGGAATGTTGTAAGTTTTGGGCAGTGAACTCCACTGTCCAGGCCTTAACTAAATGAATGAAGGGGGCAAATAGGTACTTAAAGGGGCTCTTTGGCCGACAGGCTGGGTTTATTGACCCACAAATCTAACCTAGAGCCCTCTAGGGCAAACTTAAACTTATGGCCTTCCAATCATAAGCCCTTCAGGGGCCTAAACAAATGCTTAAGGCCTATGGCCGAGAAATAGAAAGGGTAGCCTTAAGGGAAGAACCACTACTGGTTTTGCACCACTCCTGGTGACGGTGCCACTCCTGGCATAAGCCTGTCCAGGCTAAAGGGACTTAAGGGTGCACTTGACCTGTGGGCATCCTGGAGGATGGAGAAGGTTGGGTACCGCGGCGAGTCATGCTCCATAGCCGAGAGCTTCCGTCCGTTCTGGCAGCTAGGGACCTTCTGAAGAGGATGAGGCGAGTGGCCGAGATCTCCTTTCTTCCTCGTGCACAGGCACGATAGCTTAAGCGCGTGGCACACCGCGCGTTAGGTAGCGGCGTTGTATGCCGCGTCTTGGCCTAAATGGGCAATTAACTAAATATATGTGTGAGGTAATACCTCACAATGTTACGGATAGTTTGCTGTGCCCGCGTGAGGACAAAATTTATGCTAATGAGTCCTTATCCCTACCACATCGCTACCCTCTCCCTTCATGTTGACCATCCGTTCTGCCGTAATATTATATACCGTTCCTTTTCCTTTTATGATGGGTTTCATGATACCAGAGTACCCATTTTACTAGGAAATGACCCCAAGACTCCTATTTGACCTTTCAAGGTCAAATCCTACATACTTTTACATGAAATGAAACGTTATGATGATTTTGATGACCCCAGAGTACCTCCTTGACCCGGAAATGAACACTTGGCCTCAAAATGACTTTTTAAGATCAAATTCTACTTATTTTGCATAAAGCAAAAAGTAATGATGGTTTTGATAACCCCATAGAGCCACCCTTCATTTAGAAATTACCAATTTACCTCAAATCGACAGATGGTTGAAACTTTTTGCTAGGAACAAATTCTTCATGTAGTTTCGATAATATCAGACGCTTACATTATACCCAAAATTCTGTTTTTAATCCAATAATTTTCATAATTTTTTAATGTAAAATATATTCTATCTAATGTTCCAATTTTTGCTACATAGTTGACCATTTCCCCACGGTTTATTGCTAATTTCTTTCAAATTTGTTCAGTTATAGTGTTTAGGAAAATTTAAATATTACGTTTTCAAAGCAGAATAAACCCGTGAACAGGTATCTTTGGTAATAGATTTGATATTTCTTTACTTAAATGTAAGAAATAGTTGGACAGACGTATTTTAAGAAAGTAGAAGTGTCCAAGTTAAATGAGAGAGTTATACTTTCTGCCATCTTCAATAACTACAATTTGAATAATCTAATATTTTATGCAGATAAGCCGATAATTCTCTTTGACGTGCATTGGATTCGATTTTGCACATATATGATTCTATATTCAATTATTGTGGAAATACCATTCTACACCACAGCTGTTTTAATTTTTTGGTATAATCCCTTGTTAGGATACTATTTGACTTCATTTCTCAAAGAACCAATCGGAGTCAAAATCAAATTGCTACTTGTTTTTCCAACGGTATCATTTTTAATGGTATTATACTGGTCTGTAGCTGTCGTAATGAATATTTTCTCTGCCCAAGTCTTTGGCACACTTCAAATCATACGTCAGATCAGGTTTGACCAAACAAATACAGATTCTTCATTGGTAAACCTTAAGTTCACGTCTTATGACAGGCTCGTTTGGTCAGTCTTCAATTATCTAGAAAAGAAACTTTTTAGAATACAGAATTTTTTTTAAATTTAATTTAATAGTGCGCAGAGCAGGACATGCTCACGTCGAACTGCGTCTTATTATAATAGCTTTATCCAGTGAATTGGATAAAAAAAACATCAATAACATTCTGTGCAAAACTTATTATTCTAATACAATAAATTTCAGATCTGTTTCGCTTGGGTCCCAAAACAGAATACTAAAGTATCGCTGCCTGCAGGTTTTATATGCTCATTCAAACTCATTAATTCGAGAATACTTTCTACCGTTGCTGAATATAGTTGGTATTTCTGTTGTACTCATATGTAATTTTACTGTAATACAAATTCGGAGCGTGGATATGGTAACTGTGACTTGTGCATGCACCTCATTTTATGCGACCATCTTTATGATTATTGGAACAGATAGAATTGGCGCCATAGCAGAAAATTCCGAAACATTGATTGCCTCGTGGAGAAGACATTCCCGAGAAAACGCAAGGATAAATGGAATTTTGCCTTCGAAATACGTCAATTCATTGCAACCTGTAGCACTCATGATAGGCGACTTTGACGTATGTAACAAGAAATATTCTCTACGCCTCATCAGCAAATTAGTTATGTACACGGCTAAGCTCACAATCACTGCAAGAAAAGTTTTCTATGGACGTTAACAATGGAAAGTGATGCGTACGCTTATCAAACTCATAGAAGTATATGATTTTCAAGGGATTTAATTCCGAAACCTCAGTCAAGAGATGGGAAGACACAAATACAAGAACAATCTGCTTGAGTGCATATAAGAATTATAAGTTACACCAAAGAATTCCGCTTTAGACCAGGAGTGAATTAGATTTCTTTGGGTTCTGAATGGTAGTTTGGTTAATATTAAAGTTTTAACTATTTAGTATTAAAAAAAACTCTTCGTATATTTTTGCCCTCCTATTTTAGTTAAAAAGGTAACATCTTCTTTAATCCATCAAATATATTGGGTACTAGTTGGGTATTACAATACCTTTTGTAAACACCCATATTAGTGATATGTAAAAGCTATGTTGCCGAATAGTGTCTCAAGGACAACTTAGCTGTGTAGTGCCAGTGACATCAATAAAACTTGACATCAATCAGGCATGATGTTTTGAGTATGGCCGAATTGACTATTTAAAAGTGATTTTACAGAAATTCAGTTTCCGTATTTATAATTAAAAGTTTTCAGAGCCAGATTCAACCGCAGAATGTTATCGAAACCTCAATTAAGGAATGACGTTTTGACTCTAAGGCTAAAGTATTTAAGTGGCGAAGCTGTAGGTGTGCTTATGTCAAACGTCTATGCCGACGTACACTGAGAGACGCTCGTCAAAAGTTTGTCAATTCTTCGATTGTATATCACAAAATCATTTCAATTGCAAATCAAAAACATAGAGCTATAGAAATTGCTATTTGTATTAAGGGCACAATAAAGGACCTTTATTCACGTTCTGGGTTAGTTATAAACCCTTATTTTTGCTGAAGTTTCAGGCAAACTTTAAAAGTTAGTCGTTGGCCAGAAGTGCCATATTGTTATTTCCAGTCAGGAAATTGTTTTCAAACATTTTTTAATGTATACGGGACTTAATCTATTTTCGTAAATTTCTATGAATTCTAAAGATTTTTTTCGTTGTCGTTTAGTTTTATTAATGTTGTGTGTTAGGGCCTTAACCTCAATATTTTGACTTTCATTATCTTCTTCTTTTTTTTTTGTTGGATTAGTTTTTGTTAAAAAGTCAAGTTAGCACTTTTTAAGTCTTTTTTTTAGTAAATAATGTTTGGGTCTGAAACCATAAGATTCCATTTTATCATTTTCTGTTTTTGGTCATATTTTGTTGTATTTTTTTTTGTCATATATATTTCTCCCTGTGGCATAGCTACGTGTTTAGGAGTGGGGTTTATAAAGAATTACCTCTTACACGTGTGTTCCTTTAAGTGCACATAAGGGCAAGCACGCGGCATCTAACACCTCGCAGACGCGCTGTGCACGCCTCGCGCTTTATCCCTCATATTGAAGTACAAAAATAATGAGAATTTCCGCACTTTTTCTCTCAATAACTACCGAAAATTAGCTTCTGCAGGCTACCGTAGTTTCTTCTCGACACGTTGGATGCTTTTTCGTCGCCTTCGAGGGCAAAGGTCAACTCCATACATCCTAAAGAGGATACCTCCTTCGCCTAGGATAGGCGTTAGCCATTTCAGGATTGGTTAGTCCCATGATGGGCCGTGATCTCAAATGTTCGAGCCTTCGATATCCGCCCTATCTGTCCCGTAAGCATCGACATCAGAGTTTCATTAGTGACAAACACTAAATGTGCAAAACACTTAATGACTTAGTTTTGTTAGGCCTTTAAGCCATAAGTTTAGGATTGTCCTAGGGAGATTTTCTATGAGCAATTAAAATAGATAAAAAGTTATGATTACATGTGGCGACTCGTAGCAATAAATCAAAGAAAAAACATACAGTTTGTGAAAAATTTACATATTGTGTAAATTTTCCTTCACGAGCAAAAAAAATTTTTGTAACGTAAACTTCAAGTATTTTCTAAAATTTACTTTTAAAAAACTAGCAAATTTACAAGTTAGATATTATTATAATAAGAACACTTTTGTTTGTAGTACGAATACGTGCTACATATCACACAATTTTTTTCAAACGGGTTCATTAAGTTTTAAACAATATCCTAATTAGCACATTGTTTAAAAATTTATATGCACAAGTGCACGTTTACAAGCAACATTTTTCTATCCTTGTCCAAACATATTTGACCTTGACCGTTGACCCCAAAGGACATATAGCACACAAGTCCTACATTCAAACGTACCCCTTATATTAAACTCTGCTTCATGCTTGAACCCTTCTTTGCGTTCATTTTGCGATATCTGGGATACCCAATTTTGTTTTTGCTTTCTTTTCTCAACTGAGCAGTTTTTTGCCTCGTTGTCCTAGATACCTTCTATTTTATATAAAAATGAAGTGAGATCCTTTTATAGTATTGGGTGCTTATATAACTTTGGTGTCATTAAAGATCAAACCAAAAACGCAATCGCAACTCAAACTCAAAGGACTAGGACTCAACCAAAATAAATCAATTTTGAATCAGAAGTTGAAATAAATTGTTCTAAATCAAATCCAGTCAATGAACAAACCAAATACTAAACATAACTGGAAATTCTCGGAATTTTAGTATAGAATGCTTCTTATTAATGATATTTAATAATACAGAGATATATATATATATAACTATAAATGTTTAATATTGTAATATTTATTAGTAGCTATAAAAACAATCCTATAGATATATAATCTGAAACCTTCTATGTCCGTGGTTTGCAGATTTTCAAAGGATACACCATACAACAGAATACTTACTTATCGCTGCCTCCAACTTATGTACGTTCATTCAATCTGTCTACTCCGATGAGACTATGGGTTGGCGGTGTTGGTTTAGTGGTGTAGGGTGTCTGTCTCTCTCCACTAGCCAGCGTGAGAACGGGGGTTCAAATCCCCCGATC
>VYYI01003696.1:0-11668 GCA_021029175.1 Bilobella aurantiaca
GGAAAGAAACTTTAGACATTTTTTAAACCAAAAAAGAAATTATCAATTTGTGTTACAAAGGATGAGAACTTTGTCTTATTGTTATAAGACTTTGATCTCGTTGCAAGAGGAGTGATCTCTACAAGAGTTGAAATCGAACTCAAGAAAATCGAACTGCGCCTCTCGTTTCAGTGAATTATTTGGTGACGATGACCCTTGGCTCGACATTCCAGAATTGTTTCGTAGATCAACTTAATTAATTAGGGAAGTTTGAAAAGCCGTTTTCAGTAACAGAAAAGTCCCAAGCGCAAATTGGAGAATTCAAACCCAGCATAAGCACACTTCGACTAAATCGTTGTCATGTTATTTTTTGGTAACACTTTGTGGTTAACTTGTTATATTTTTATTCTAAATTTGATTTGCGTATCATGTTGATGAAGCCCACTGATAATTTGATACAAAAAAAAAATCTATAAAAATTCAATGGTACAATTTAAACCATGAAAACGAGTAATGTTGTACAAGATCAAGTTCTCATACTGTTGTAGACTGAAGTCTATAAATCGAGCAATTTTTTTTTGAACAGACATTTACAAGTGGTATTTATGAAATATGAACCAAAGTGCATTTGAATTAGTATCAAACAATTCGCCTTTGCTAATTAAAAAACAGTTCCAACTCCATGTACGTGGATTGTCAGCACAATTTCTATTCGCTTTTGTGGTTAGGTATTAAATAAGGCTTTTCATATACTTGAGACTTGGGAAAAATGTGAAAAGAGGAGTGCAATTAACCCACCCTTTCACTATTCAAAAACGTCATTTATTCTATATTAACACTAAAATGGCTGTCATTAAAAAAGAAAAGTGGTTTGAAATATCACAGCTCTTCACAACCACTTCCTGGAAGTGGCACGTAATGAAAATGAAACCATTCTAAATGTCTCGAATCTGACCAAATCAAAATTCGGCGTCCTGTTGGATCTCTATTAATACGGAGTAATGAGAGCGCAGAAGAAATCTCAACACATTACTCTCGTTCTATTAAATATTTAACTACTTTTACAATCAATTAACGTCACTAAAGTACAAATTTGAAGTAGAGTGCAAGTTTGGAGGATGTCGTAATGTGGCAAAGGGTTAAGAGAATACAGAATAGTTCAGAACGTTTCCATTGGCTTTTCTGGAAAGCTACAAGTATTTGGACAGGAGTCTACGCCAGAGATGTGAACTGCACAGTTTAATTGCAGTTACCCGCGCAGTTATGCAGGTAAACCGTGGGTCATGGGTGTTTCAAAAAATAAAATCTGCAAAATTTGCAGGTCGCAAGTTTACGGGAAATCTTGGCTTGCAGGTGCGGGTTGGGTGGGTAATTGATTCCAAATAACGCAGTTAACTGCGATTTACCTGCAGATCCGCAGGCTCTCAAAACTGGCAAATTTCTTGGACTTTGTAGAATTTTTACGATGAAAATCTTTAAGTTTACAATTTAAAACATAATATTCAGCACAAGCTAGTGTGCTTAAGTGCTTCAATACATTGCAAAATGATCATAACTTGAAAAATAATGTTACTTTAACAAGAACATGATGACACCATATGTTAAAAAAAAAATTAGTTATCCACAGCTCACCTGCGCAGGTTTGAAAGGTTTACCAGCGAAGAAGTGTTACAGGAGCGGTTTGTGTGGTTCATTTGTTTTGGTTAGGTTAGGTTAGGTTTAGGTTAGGTGAGAAAAATTGCGTGTCCGGGCTGGGCGGGTTTTCAGTTCTAATAGGTGAGGGTCGGGTGGGTAATTCAAAAACTCTGCCGCTCTGGTCTACGCTTGAGGAAGCAGTTGTTATGAACAAAGCAATAAATGCATCGAATGATTTACGAAAAGGTAATAAAAACGACCCAAAACTTTAAATACAAGATAAGTACAAATATGAGCAGGTATTCATTTGGAATTAGTATTTTCTACAATGTTTTTAAGATTTTACCAGATTTTAAAATTTACAACTTCTGTGTAGGCCGACGTCAAGACGAAACTTATGAAAACAAAATTTTCCAACGAGGTCTGCAAAAACAAGAATGCCTAACATAAGGCAAACTGTCCTGTCCTAACGAATGCAAATTTAGCAACTTTAAGAAATATTTATGAAGTTGTTATGCCTGTATTTCATTGAATTTACTTATTAAAAATAAAGAAACAAGAACTTCTTTTTCTGTTTTAGAATTCCTGCTAAAAAATTTTGAACATAAAAACTTACTTTAGTTAATTTTAATATTATAAATTAAGATGTATGATCTTTTCAAAGCCTTTAAGATAATCGTTAATATTTCTATGTAAATATTTATTTACCTCATGTATGAAACTTTGATTTCATGATTCCCAACTAACTAGAGGTCCGATTCTTTTAATGAGAGAATGCAGAGTATGAAATGTAGTAAATATAAAATTACTGTTTAACTAAAATTTTGATTTAGTGATAAGAATCTGAATTGAAAATAACCAAACAATTTCACGTGTGTTATATCGTGATCTGTTAACTTTTATCTGTTTTACAGTGAAATATGCAAAAAAAATTTGCGATTTACTTATTGAAATTAAATAAAGTGGAGGTTTTCAGAACCTGTCAATTTTGCACATTTTAGGATGCCCAGCCTCGTTATCACTAATGGTTGATGTGGGTGTTTTAGGAGAACTGAGTTGTTTACTTTATTTTGAGTTTGTCAATTTTGCATTTGCACATTTTGCATTGTCTATTTTCTAACTATTAAATTTTGTATAACTTTTGGAACAAAAATATCGCCGAATATCATCACTTTTAAATGTTAATTTTAGGATACTAAATTTGGCGTTTTTATTATAAATTACAAAAGATAATTGAATGGTTTATTGGAAAAAGGGTCTAAGCGCCATTTTGTTTTTGTGTGGTTGTCAAGAACGACTGACTCAAGAATGGAGCAGTAGTGTTCCTTCCTTCAGGCATGGCATTGGCAACTAACACAGTTAAATCAAAAATTGATACGATGAGAAATCTTACAAGAAACTTAATTGCTGGATTTTTTTAAATAAGAATAAGCATTGAATTAAGTTTTATTCATAAACTTAAACTTAATTACTAATTCCATTAGGATTTTCATTAGTGTTTTTTGCAGGTAGAATTGGAAGAGGGCCATTGAAAAATTAAAAAATTGAAAAATTATTACATAAAATTTTTTTTGAAATATATTTCACGTTTTAGTTTGTTGATTTTTTTTAAAGTTTGTTGATCAACAAAGAAAATCATGCTGTCAACAAATGAAAAAGAAATGGCGCTTAGACCCTTTTTCCAATAAACCATTCAATTGTAAACGGCTTCTTAATTATTGTACATTGAATTTATTTTCTGATATAAAGTAACTGAAGCGGAATTAATCAGATGCCTTATACTAAATATGATTCCAAATAAGTTTTTCTCATAATTATACATTGTGTCGTTAGTTTTAACATTATGCATCATGCATTATATTATGGTCTTTATTCAACTTTCTTTCAAATTTATATTGATTTATCATGTGCTTGAAATACGGTTTAGTCATTTTAATCCATATTTTATATGAGTTTTCAAGAAATAAAAGGGTAAAATTTAATTTTTGCTTGGGAGGAGTACAATGTGTCAGTACATGGCTTACACCAACCACAAAAAAAATCAACAAGATGACATTTTAAGGGTTCTTTACCCGGATAAAATTGTGAGCACCTCCCTTCAAAATGCAAAAGCACTTATGAAGTGTAAGTGTTCAAGTGTTCAAGTGTACTTTGAACCAAGGATTCATCAGCTTGGACTCAATGCAGATGTCGACAAGTTAAATACCACGCTCTTCGAGCTTGTAATCTTGCAATCTTGTAAGGTATTATATTAAGCCAAACAAGCTCGTTCTTGTATTAATTTAAAACTCACTGTCCTAGTACGGGTCAGCTTGGATAGTTTGTTTTGTCAAAAATTTCAATCATAAAGCGATTCTTGTAGTTCAGGTGAAGGAAACTACCTGATGACGATAGTGGAGGGCAAAAGGAAAAACGAGGGAATATTAGTCCTTTGTCGATGCCAAGATGTGTGGGATCAAGTCCCGGTTCCTCAACCATGCGTTTCTTCCACAACACCAAAACGTATCTTGCAGCATTGAAATGCAATCTGGATGGAATGTGGTGAGAATGGTGGAGATCGCTTTTGCTTTTCGTATGTGAATGTTTTGGATGCTGTCGTGTAACGATACTCAAGCATCGAAAATTGCTTTTTCCCAGCACTACATCATATATTTGGCAAAAACGCATGAAAAAAGGTGAGGGAAAGGACCACCGATGTGAACAGAATTGAGCCTGCTCATCGAGTACGCAAGCGTGCTAGGTCTGGTCAATTCTGGAAAAAAAAACTCAGTTTTAAAACAATAAGCTACAAGAGGTACAATAGAACGGTTTTTACACATTTCCGACATTTGTTCAAACTTCAAACCGAATGTCCAAGAATTCGTTCAATGTTACAATGATACTAGGCGGTTATGCCGTACTAAAGCTACAATATAAGTGATCCCTAGATGTCCTCCCTTTTTTTTCTTTTTTAATTTGTCATTCATTTATTAAGTTATTATTAATCAATCACACTTATAAAATATTTCAATACTTTCAATTGTGAAATTAACACTTTGAGAGATATTATTAGAACACTTGTGCATCTTTCTGCTTTGAATAACTTTGTGTTACGATTAAAAACGAGCGCGTTATTTTACATTTCCTCAAAGCGGGTGGTCAACAAGGAAGGAGAGGGTAGTAATTTGGTTGGTAAGGAGCTCATTAGCATAGATGTTGTCATCAAACGGGCACAACAGACTATTTGTAACATTCCTATGTTTTACAGGCCTAAAGAACAAATACCGGGTACACCAACCTCCCGTGAGGTACGGGCGTAGCTTTCGCCTCATAACCGCAGGTTATGAGGCATCTCTATGCAAATGCAAACCGATTCTATGCAAATAAGGGCCGTCTTTAAGATTACCTCGAGACAATTAGGAAACCTATCGGGTAATTTCCATGTCCTCTGACTTTGCATACATAATCACTTTAATACGGGCATACACAGAAGTAACGTAGTTCTTTAAAAAGAAAACCAATAAGACCTGTGGCTGATCGTCAGATTTGAACCCCTTTTTCATGCTTGCTAGTGTATAGAGCCAGACGCTTTAACGACTAGACCATCTCAGCCAACCACTCAAAAATAAGCATTATAGAAAGTGAAATAAGTAGTTTGCGTTAAACTTTTTCACAGGTATTTATTTATTTCAAAGTAATGATTAACCACAAATACTAAAGCCAAAGTAAAATTTTATCGACAACACTTTCCTACCTATTCCACGTTCGGTGTTCTATTTTGGTAAAGAAATATTTTGAATTTCATCTTGTGGAACTGGTTGAAAGTTGTTCTCATCTACAAATTCCGACGGTTCTGCATTAAGATCTAAGGGCACGATCTGGTTCAGCGGAGTTTTTCCGATATAATCCTTCTGGTAGAGATGAACTTGTAGTGCAAAAACTGCCAAATAGTAGGCACCATGATCTTTGACGACTCCGCCGATTCCCTTTAATCCAACGCCTTTAATGCCCTAAACCAGTTTTTTATTTACATTAAAATGCAAACTTAAATCAATTATCGAAAATCTAATTCTAATCATAAACTGCTTAAGTAAAAAAAGAATGCTTAAAATATTTAATTGTTTGTAAAATTTTAGAATTGAAATCCTAAAACGTAAAATCAACACCAGGCCTGAAACTTACTTCTATAAGCCATGAATCTTCGTTCGTCGCGTTGCTGAGAGCGGCCGCTTTTACTTGCTCTTCATTTTTGTAGTCTCTGGAGTGAATGCTGACTTTAGATGGATCTGTTCCAGGAACTACATCAACATCGTAGGGAGTATTGTCGGGGTGTTTGTGGTCTTTGAAAAATCGTATTGGCACGAAAACCACATTCGGATCCTTATTTTTCATTTGCGGAGATTCGTTTATTTTGGTAGGATTGTTTTGAAGCCAACCAGCACACGAGCTCGCTTGATTAGCCAGCTAAATTGAAAAAATTCAATACATTAAATTATTAATCATTAACTTGATTTACGAATACTAGCTCAATAATATGGAAGAGTAAAATTAGTAAGATTTAAGAAATTATGATTACACATTTTAATAAGTAAATGTGTGAAGTATTTCTTCTTTGTAAAAAATATTGTAAACATGCTTTAGGCAAAAGAAACTTATTCTTTTAATATTTTAATATTTCTTAATATATATTTGTAGCATTATATATTTAAATACTATAAATTTACTAAATAGTGTTTTAACATCATTTAAATACGAATGTTTAAGCTGACTAAGGAGTATTAAAATAGGTTTGAGGTGTATACCGCAGGAATTTCACGTATTCTGTGCTCCCCTCCTAGCTTTTCTATAACTTCTTCCGTAGCTAAATATGCATTTACAACATTAACAGTCGGGCCCAGGTTAATGCGAGTGCCTGCCACAAAAGGACTGTAAGCTAGTGCTAGTAAAGAAGCTACCAAAACTAAAAGCTTCATGTTGACTGTATAAATTGTACCTTTATCTGGAAAAATTGGCGAGTTGATACTATAATTTTCAGGTAAGGTGATTCAACTTTTATACTTTTAAAGTCGCTCAACGTCAAGTACTAACCTGACATGGATAGACGCCATTGAAGAATACCTAAACCAATTAGGAGTTTGCTAGTTTATTTGTATGAAAGTAGGTGACTGCACGTGGAGTTTACATTAGAAAAGCAAATTTGCCACTTGCAGATTTACTGATTTGCAAGTTTTTCAACTTTAAAACAACTAAATTCACTAGAATTTAATGTAAAGCTATATTATTTAGCAAATTATATTTTTCAAAATAGTTTCGTTGATAATTATTTAGTAAATGTTGGGTGTAGTGCTATCAGTTTTCAATTAACATTAATTGCAAAGTTACGAATCGATTGGCTGGATTAATTTACATTCTCTCAAATTCAATTTCTATTTGAGACAACTGACAAAATGATGTTATAATTATTCAACAAATATTCATAATATGGACATTTTATGACGATTGACTTCACAAATACTAATGTTGCAAATGGATTATGTTGTAACTCTGGGTCTTTAGAATTTTATTTCTCGAAACCTTTATCCTCCGTTTATGTGAGTGGCATCGTAAAAACCATTTGTAGGCTTAATTATTATAGAAAGCCAGCCAATGCTTGTGTAAAATTCTCTACCTTATATTTTCATTCATTTTTGCATCGCGTGGGCTGAGTCATTACTTTGCAGATGCTTTTTTTTGCCAATTTCACTCTCTAGAATTCTATTTCTAATGTAAGTTTGAGCAAAACTGAACCTATTGGTTGGCAGAGAAAATGGCAAACAAAAGGGTGGACCGGGATTCAATCCCCCGGCAAAGCAAAGAGTATAGTTGCACGTGTTACCCCGCAGACCTGGTGTCTCTTATACAAAAAGAGGCCAAACCATTGCCTTTTTTTTTATCACACACTGCAAAAATTATTTTCATGGCCTTGACATTTACCCTCACATTCTGGAGTTGAATTGAAAATTTCCCTGAACATAAAGGGTGTCAATATTTGATAGTTAACATTATAGAATGTCCCCGTGGTTAGCGCAATTGTAATTAGGGTTGATTTAATTTTTGAAAATTGCTTCAATGACACCTACATCAGAGAAACCCTAGAAGCGTGTATTGTATTCAGCAGAAAAGACATGCTAATCTTCATAAAAATTGTCAAGAAAATGAAAAAAAAAATCATTTCATATTCATATTACATGTGAGCTGCTGGATCACTAGTTTGCGGAAACATGTGCTACGAATTAGTGTATATATCGATTTCTTTATCAGTACAGCTAAAGTGTAGGGTTTTATATTCAAATCTTTAGTATGTCCTTTTGGTTGATCGGCTAATAATGATCTATTCTTTTAAAAAATTCTTGAGTATGAGTGTTCCTAGACACACAATTTGTATAGTTGCTACTATTTTTGAATTAATTAAGATTGGATGTTACTATTTTGTTCTTCAAAAACCTACAGGTCAAATTATTGTCAGCAGCAAACTAATGCTAACTTGTGAGAAAATGTCTGTGAAAAATTCTAGAATCCTAGTATCATTTAACTTTTTCCTACATTTTTAGAGCGCGTGGGCTGAGTCACTAATTTGTGGTTGTATGTGCTTCCAACTTCAGTCTAGAATCCGATTTTAAATTAAGTTAAGTTAAAGTTGAGCTTAAATTCCGTGCAAAATGAACGTGTATTTGAAGATTCTCACCACTTCTAGTTAACTTGAAAAATCTGCTGTAACTAAATAGTGAAAGACGACTTAAAGGCATTTCTTGAAGTTTTGTGGGAAAGAGGTTTTTTACTATGTTACCTTACTTTTAGCTTTTCACAACTATTTCAAGAAATTTTATTTTGAAGGAAAAATCTAAATAATTTGTTGGTGGTTGATAGGTTAATGAAAGCTTTCATTAGTATTTTAAATTTAGTAAAGTAACCAAATTATAATACCAATTGTCCAAGCTCACAAAAAATGTTTTTAGAAAAATTGGAAAACTTGTATGAGATCGATTATGAACCAGTCATATTAAAGTCGACAATAACCAAAATCAATGTTTGAAAAGATAAAGATTATGTATTGGTAGTGAAGTATGATTTTTTAGAAAAGAGTAAGAATTTCTTATTTTTACTACTGCATAGTTGGAGTTGTACTCGAAACTCGAGTCCAATTATAACTACTCGAGCCTGCGACCTCTAGACGGAACCAATAGAAAGTTCACTACAATTAGCAAGGTATAGCGCTTGACAGTTTCACGCGGTAATAAGACTCGTTATGTGACTCTATCCACAAATGTTGCTATGCCAATTATCCTAACATGTGACTACTCCTCGTGATACATGGCTTAAACCATCGGTATCTTTTTTCAGTTTAAGTCGCCGTATTTGTCTGGGATTTGTAGCCACAATAATGCCCATGCAAGGAAGCGCTCAGAAAAAGTAAGAATGCCCTTAAATGTTCAATGTTGTAACAAGTTTATTTGATAAGTGAAATATTAGGAAGTGTATTGCAAATTTATGTTACGACCCCTAGAATAGTATTAGTCAATGTCCTTTTTATGTGAACTATCTGTAACACGAGGGTAAAAACATGGTAAGGGCCATAAATAAACGGTACTATTAGGCTGCATTATTGCCAAGAGCTATAGTATTACCGAAAATAGCCGCTTTTCATTATCCGGATATCGATGACGCCATAAAGAACAAATATTATAATAGGGTAGAGCGTGAAACATAAGTGCGTGATTGCCACTTATGACCTCAGCAGAGGGATTCAAACATTCCTCATAGCCTATAATGCGACATTATACCTACATAAGAATTGGTTTATTAAAAATTGAGTCTGACTTTGAAAGTTCACTTCGAGGTCAAGGGGTCATTTCCGGGGTAAAGAAGGAGTTTCATACAAACCAAGAGCTTGGCTATGGAAGGTGATTTTCATGTCAATATGCCAGTTTGGAGGGACACATAAAAGTGTCTGCAAATGGGAATCCCATTATGACAAACACCTTTTTGGAGATCCTTTTTTATTTTGCCATAGAACAATTTCCTTGAACATTGACCACAAAGATGTCACAGGGGGTCAAACTAAAATAAACAACTAGGTTGAATATAAAGAAACCCATATAATTTTTGACACCGAAATCTTACAACTCTTGAGAAATAGTTACCGAAATAATCGTGAGACAGGAATAATATCTTGATTAATTGGAGACAATTTGGGGTCCACGCCGGTTACAGAGACAACTGTCCTGTATAAATTTTGTTCCACTACATAAGATGAACAACTTTGTAGTGTACATTTTTGATCTTGTCATTTCATAATATTGACCATTGAACCCCAACGGGGATACTTGGGGTAAAAAAATTGAACAGGAACGGATATCATGGAATTCATATCTGAAAGCAAATTTGAGGTATGTTAAGTAGTTCCTGAGGTAATCGCAATACCCCGACGGACAGTATACAATGTTAAAGTAAACAATGACCATGATCACAAATCAGGATTAGAATTATTGGTGTCACAGTCGCCCTCATTCAAACGGACATATACTGACAACTTGCTGAACGTGGGTGCGCACGATACAGGCTGAAAAAGACTAACTTCTACGCATGTGCATGTATGTTACAGAGGACAAAATATGTACACATCATGTATCTGCAATATATCTTTCTTCCGCTGCCAGATTTTCAATGGCTGCCAGAGTTATCAAAAGTATTTGACGTAGTGCTTCTTGTTTATTTTATGTAAAAATTTATTTTACTTTTAAAGGGTAAAAAGGTTTTTTGGCTGATACCACTGTTGGGGTAAGTGACTTATATGGGTATATAGAGTAACAATTTGAACATGGTCACAACATAAATTTGTCTGTTAGTAACAATCTGACCCTGCAGTGACCCTTCAAGCTGCAGTTGAGTTGGAAGTTTGAACAAAAGAAAATTAAGACTTCAACTCCAATTCTCCTATGATAATTCATTCTGGAACGCTGGACCTATTGTAGTAACCATGGCATAGGGGGGACTCTAAACCCCCAGATATGTCACTTAACCCAACAATTTCATTCCGCTGACTCCTAAACTTTGTTTTTAAGCAGCTTCTTATGCTGCCTGAGTCCAGCTTGTATGTAAGGTGCATTTATAGCCCACGGCCCGTTGTCCGGCGGAAGCACCCCCGGTGGTAACTTAGATAGGTGCCGTTCTCTCATCCCAGCAGCAGCACAGTAAAAAACTTGGGGGTCAAAGGTCAAGGGATACCATTCTATGACAACATGAAAAATTAGCCCTACAAAAGTTGTTCCTCTTATAATGTGATGTGAACCCCCATTGATCCCCAAATTGACCCCTTGACCTCAAAATCGCCTTTCAAGGTAAAACTTTAGTTTCGCATGAAACAAAAAGTAATGATGATCCTGATTACCTAAATCGCATTGTATATTTGAAAATGGCCTATTGACTTCCGAAAAGCAGGACTTCTATTTTCTAGTCTAATCTTAATATTTTTCTAGTTTCCTACTTCCGCTACTGGTTGACCGTTTTACCACGGTTTATTGTGAATAATATTGATCTCGAAAAGCCAATTAAGTGAGTTTTTTAGGTTATTGACCAGGCAAGCAATTTTAGCGTGGTGCGTTATTCCTCGTCAAAATCAATTTTCATTAATGTGACAGCATGCGAGCACGTCGAAACAAACAAAAATGGTGTTGAAAAATTCTCTAAAAAATGCCAGCTTCAATCCATTGGTCTTCACATTGTGTGCCTTTGCGTCTGACGACTTTGCAAATGCCTGTGCTGACATTTTCAGTCTCCAGAATGCAAATCTGAGCTTCAAAGTTTTTCACTTGCTAATGATGTCCTTGAAGTAAGAGTTCATAGTGGTGTCAGATACGCACCGTAAAAGTACGTTTTGTGATAATAATAATAATACAAGTATGGCATTGCTTTCATTTATTAAGTAGCGTATTAGCTACTTTATGGGAACGTTTTGTCCGTCCGTCCGTCCGTCTGTCCGTCTGGTTGCGCGATAACTTTTGAACGGGTTAACTTTTTTGAAATCGGTTTGCGGGAG
>VYYI01003697.1:0-11658 GCA_021029175.1 Bilobella aurantiaca
CACAACAATACCAGGACAATTTTTTTGCCCTTTGATGAACTAATCATACCTTCACCTTCCTCAGATTTTCGAGCTCTGAATTGGGACGAGTACTATAATTCAGTATTTCTGTTGAAAAACAAGCACGATTTTTTCTTGAGATTCGTACTATCTACCAGTAGAGGAACACCAAAGAATAAGTATTCCTTTGACAGTTTATCAGTAAACGTAGTTTTCAATTTAACTTGATCAATAACAGCGTACACGTAAACCACAAAAGGCAAGACCAACATCAATCAAAAGAAAAGAAAAAGGCTAGACCGTCTACACAGCTCCCGGAAACCCGGTTGCGTGACTACTCTACAACGATTATTATAATATTTATCTTCTTGGAGATAATTGATTCAGACTAAAACCAGATCAAGTACAATGCAGAATGCACATATAAAAAATAATTAAAAAGTTACCAATCAATGGACGTCTGACAGCAGCCAACAAGGGAACGATGATGCTGACAGTGACTCAGCGGCTGAGACTGAAGAGTAACGGGTATTTAACTATGATTACTGATTATTAAATAAGCAACTAACAGTTAATTAACTAATTACAGTTAAATAATTAGTGAACTTATTTAGAAACTCTTCCAAACGGTGTCCTCTCCTATTCTCCCGAGGAGAGAAAAACAATTGCAACTTTTAATTTTGCACAAAATATTACGTCCTTTGAAAAGTCCGCATATTCATTCACCTCAATTTCTCACAGGTGGCGATAAGGCGGCTCCCGAAAATTGTAACGACGCTACATAACAAAAGCTTATTACGTTGCATTTTGTATGGATTTTTAACTTTAAGTTAATTAAAGTAAACTTTTTATTGATTCAAATGATTTTTTTAGATTAAAGCGATTTGAATTTGAAGAATTTAATAATTAGTCAATTAACTAGCCATTTCATTATTTCAATGTAAGAGTGGTATAATTTCTTCTGTGCACGCGGTACTTGGTGAAAGTTTGATGTAAGAGAAGGATCCTTTCTCCCGATGTGCCAAGGCATAAAAACTTTCCTTTCTATTTTCCACCAATTTTGCAAAATGTTTTCGCTTGATTGGCAAACTTTTATGGGTCTGCTCCATCCCATTTGTTCGTAATGCCTCCATCGAGAGGCTTTTAAGGGCATGGATGAGTAATTAATTTGAGTTCATTCCTTAAATGAAATTTAATTTCCGTTGTTACTCCCTCTAATAAACTACAAGAACCAACGCTTCCTCTGCACTTACCTGCCTCAATCGCCTAATTGAATCAAAGGAGAGAAAGTGAACAGATCACTAATAGGAGTCTGCGGTTTCCTCAACGAATCAACGCCCAGAGAAAATGGGGAAAGTCTTGGCGCACCTCACGAAAAAGGATTTCTTAATTCAATTTACCTTTGACATTAAGTATGTAATGAGTAGTATGGCTTAAGTTTTCTTAACAATTGGTTTATGCTTTTGTTAGCTATCAATGGTTTTCCTTTTAATAAACTAAAAAAATAATGAATTTGTCTTCAAATCAATCAATCAATCATTTATTTGATATATGCCGAACACAAGATCAATCTTCAAATCGATGACATCGGCTAATACAGCAGCACTTATTCATATTTTCGGTCTCGTTCGCCTAGTTAAGACTATATTCGTTGTAAATATTTGCAAAGCGAAACTAGCCCGCCCGATGGCAGCAGAATTTGGCGTCAGGTTCCTCTTGCACTAGGACGGGCTAGTCTGACTGTGTCGAGTGGACTTCAAAAATTAGCCTGAATTCGAAATTTCAGTATTTTGCTCACTTCAAGAGTAATTACAACCTTTATTTTCAAATGAAAATGTGTATGCAATTCAGTTTATTATTAATATGTGTTAGTTGGTTAGTCGGCCAGTGCAAATTGGTGTCTTTTGGACCAAACATTTCTTGTATTTGACCCAGCTTCAGTAGTCGAAAGCATAGCGTTGGTATTGTCACTACTTTGAGAATTGGTTGATAGTAATGAATCAACTAATTGCTCCAAGTTAAAGCGCCTAACCAAAAATTTTTGCTTTCTGTTCCCCTTAGTTTTGTAGCAATATTTCTTTTCACACTTCTTTTTATTCCAGGAATCCTTGGTAATGGAAAGAATTGTCGAATCCCCCTGTGCCTTTCATCAATTTCCATTATTTGGTCAATAAGCGGATGCTCCCTCCTGTGCGTCAAAGTGGAGAAAGAAGATGTGTAAGAATTTGGAAATGTACTTTGATTGAATGGAATGGGGGAGAAAGTGCGGCGAGGTGTTGATGAGGAAGGTTATTATAATTTGAAGTTAGGTCGAACGTATTGTCATAAAATCCCACCTTGAGCCGAAGCCCTCCTAGCTACAGTCTGAAGGACTTTTTCCGAGGTGAAAGCTCTCTCCGTGCTTTCTCCGCCAGACGCCTAGCTGCTCTGCAATTATGAACAAGCGACAGGCGGTGGTTGTTATGTGAAGCATGATGCCAAAAATTATGAGAAACCATGCAGTGGCCTATCTGTCCTAGTCCACAGCGCCTTCTGGTGACAAACCGCCTTTTTCAAAATCCACTCCCATACAACAAGGGCTCGGTGGTAGCCTTATTCTCGATTTAAATCGCCTACGTGGAATTATACAACCAAAAATCATCATAATAATTAACAATAAGACAATTATAACCCTGATTATCATCACTGATTATAACAACTTTTAGTTTAATTCACCATACATCAATACTAGGAGATATGGCTCTCAAGCAAGATGGTCGCTAGGTGTGGTATTTTGATCATGTGATTATCATTTTGCGGCTTCCCTTATACTGTTTATTTCTTTTCTAAATAACGAATTGTTATTATAAAAATTATCGATGTTATTTTTACTAAAAAAAAATTAGTGTAGCTCAATTTTGCAATGTGAACAAACTTTGATGCAATGATGAGATAAATTTAGAACTCTGGGAGACGAACTTTTTTAAAACATGTTCAAGGTTTTAATTTTAATACCTCACCGATTACCTCCGGTGGTGTGGCGTGGTCTTTTGTTCTTAAGCAAAAAACAATCGCTTAAATAAGCAATTGAGCTGAATCAGTTAACTTTACGTTGATTGAAAAGAGGGGAATGTATTTAATCGATGAATAGAATGGAGAAGTAATGGTGCGTGGGACAGCGTCTCTGCTTTCTCCTAGTTGACTATTCCAGCTCCATTGCTTTCACTCAGAAGAGATCTAGGAACTTTCTCCACGGCGTCCGCCTTTCTCAAACATATAAACTCTAAGCCACAGTTCCCCTTTCCCACCAGATAGATTTTCATACTCTATCGAAGCATACAACCTAATAGGTCCGAGGTCTCCAGGATCATTGCATCTCAATGGAAAAGTCGTGCAGCACGGTCTACTCCCAGAAATAGCACCATAGAAAACTCCTTAATTTCAAAGTCGAAAAACTTTTATTGACAAAAGTTCGCCAAGGGTGGAGGCGCAGAGTGAGGTCGAAAAGAAATCACGACGCCCAAACTTTACTTTCATCGAATCTCGCAAATTTGGTTGGTGCTTTCTCCACAAGATACTACACAACAGGTTTCAACACCAATGCTCGCATAGCCAAAAACAACGCCACTTTGCCTGTTAATTACAACCATTTGCTCTGCTACGAATCATCATTTCGACGAAATTACTCCGAAACAGAGCGTAATTACGGTAAGCGAAGGGAATTAACTTAGGTTTTACGGGAAAGTTTAACACCCAAATTGGTAGTTGCAATTGAACGGAAAAACATAAGGATTTAATTTTTTTGGAAATACAATATTTCCCAAATCTTGTTTCAGTCAATTAGAGCGTTTTCTAATTCTATTTTCACCTGGGCGTACCTTTGGCGGTTGTTTGAACACATTTTAGCATCCGTTAAAGTATTAAAGCAAAGTGTGCAGATGATCTCCCAAGAATTTCTATTAAGGCTGATCTTGCTAATTTAAGGAAAACGTAATTTACCTCTCACACGCTCATTGCCCTATCGAAAATGAGATGAGGGAGAAAGTGGAGGAGAAAGCGGAAATCTCATTTCGAAGATCAAATATCCCAAAGATCTAAGGTGGATTTATGCCTTGTTGCCCGCCTACTTACTTTTATCCTTTGTTCACACAAGTTTAATAGGAACTGAAGACAATAGCACCACTCCAGAACTTAAGTTGCGCTCCAAAAACAGCGCCAAGAAATCCATACTCCCTTTTAATTCACTTTCTCCAGCCTCTCAGATCGCCTTTCCACATCACTGCCCTTTTACAATGAAATCAAATCAAGGCGAAGAAGCTTTATACTTTCTCCTCTCACACCCTTTCCAAGCTCCCAAAACTTTTATAGACAAATCCATAAAATTCCCACACAAGAATACGGACAAACATAAAAACGCACAATCAGATTAGCTTCAAATACAATTCCGTCACCATTTTCCCATTTGTTGTAACTTTCTCAAAATTTAAGCTTAAAAAAAGTCTACACATAAAATTCTTGGCCCCAGGAATATTTGCACCTGACTTTCTCTCACCCAAAGTTGAAATTAATTTTTGCTTTCACATTTTCTATTTTCCAGAATACGCGACGCCTTGAAGAAATCCTCCTTATGTCTGCTCAAGGCCCACACTCGCTCGAGAATTAAACTTGATTCCAAAACTTTCCTAATTTAATATTCTCTCGAGAAGGATTATCCGACTTCCAGGAAGTCTTGGGAGACTAGGAAACTCTTGAGAATTGAATTGTGAATTGGAGGGAAGGAGGTGACTGCGGGAAGTGTGGGATGCGATTTAAAAGGAATTGACGGACTCAGATATGCTAATAGACTCCATAAAAATAAATACTGGGAGGGAGGCTGGAAGAAAGCTTTTAAGGATTTGTTCTAAATTCCGTTTGGTAGTGGGAAGCCCTGTTTAGGACAAATAGAAGATGAGTGGAAGTGATGCAGAGATTCGATTGAAGTGTCTCCTGGTCGCCCTGACGCTATTGGCTCTCTCTGCTGAGCCCACATCTTCCACGTGCCCGTCGCCCCAGCCCATAAGAAACGGAAATGTCCAAGTACTTCCACCAAATATAAAACCAAATCCCACCACACTCAAATTTCCAGAAAATGCTGAAGCCAAGGTTGAGTGTGCTGCTGGATACCGCATCAGCATCCCTGAAGCTCAGTACCTAATTTGCACCAATGGGGAATGGAAGCACAGTGCTAAGCCTGATGACTCAATTTGTGGTAAGTGAGGCCCATCACTTTCTCATACGCAGTTCTTCCTAAACTTTAGCTTAGCTTTTTTCCCTATCTTATTTCAATTTAAAAAAGACACCTCACAATTTATTAAATTTCACCCACCTCAAATTTTCTTTTACATATAACCCTTAACCACTTAAGCCTCGTTCTTTAAAAAATATAATTGAAAAAAGTAATCTGGAAGTTATGAAAACAATAGGTTTGGATTTAGGGGCATTATAAACCTAATTATGACTTTGACTAAAGGCTTTTGACATTTGAGCTGAGTCAAATGAAGTTCTAAGTTGATTCAAATGGGAATAATGTTAGAGATAAAGTGCGAGTTTAGTTATGATTGGGAAACTTTGGGAGTGAAAGTTGGGAGAAAGTATAAGAAAGTAAAGAAAGGAATTTCTATTTAAACTTTTGGGTTCCTTTGGGAAACAAATGCTTCCTTTCTACCTCCATCATTCATTCATCCATCTCAATTCCAAATTCTGCCGTGACATTTACTTTCTTTTTCAATCCTCGTTAATAATTTTAAGGTGAACATGTCTTTCTTTTTTTTGTGAATAATGGAGAAAGGAAGCGAAGATCAGTTGGGCGTGTCCTATTCCCTCATAAGGTTAACGTCTCTCATCATTACCGATCTGATTCCTTTCTTAATTGATGCTTTGTGCTCACTTCAGAAAAATTGAGAAAAGCATTCCTAAGGAAAGGCTCCTTCCAAGCCTTGATGTTTTCATAAAACTAAGAAAAATGTCAAGGAGACATTCACCAAGACCTAGTCCATTTCCATCTACGGAAAGGGAAGGACGGGAAGTCATAATCAAAAGGCTGAGAGCCATTTCCGTACTTCGAAAAGTTCGCCGTCTTTTTTTTTTACTTCAAAATGCATGAGCAAATACAAGTAGTGCTTTAAATCTTTTGCAAAGGAAAGCTTTTCTGAGGCAAGAAGCGCATTCCCCTAATCAAATACCCTCCAGCACGTGCTTAAACAAATACCATTTTGAGCAAAATTCCAGCCAACGCCCAATTTCAACAAGATAATAGTAAGGGGGAGCTAACAATAACTAAAGGCCAAGTTTACCGCCGCCAACTTCAAATTTGACAGCCATTATTTTTGTTCTAAGTACAATTTTCTTTTAAAAATTCACTTTATATTCTACTGAAATTTCTACAGAAATAAATGAAGTTTCAGAGTTGAGCCAAACAAATGTTGGGAATGAGCGTCTCCGGAAATCACTGGCAAGCTTATAAATTGTTCTCAGGAGTGTCGTTTAATACGGTCAGAAGTGTTGGTAAGCTGGAAGCGATTCCAGAAGTTGCAAGGCAGACACATTTGGCACGGTTGGAATAATTGATGCCTTCATATATCTCAGCGTAATTGCTGCAAAGGCGCTCGCCCTATTTTTTTGTCTATTTTTAATACCCCATAGCAGTTAGACTTAACAAGTTCAAATTAGTCTTCACATTTACTTTGCAATGGAACTCCGTCCTGGAACAGAACAACATTTTTCCTGGAAAATCTACCTAAAATACAATAAGCCTGAGCTATCTAAAAATGAAAATGGGGAAGCTTCTGCCTTTTAATTTTTCCAAAGAGCTTTTCCAACTTTTAATTAAAAACATCGCAGACAATATTTTCAAAGGGAATCCTTTCTTCTCCAGATTGAATTTAATTTTTAAAAGCCTGTTTCCCCTTTGGAAGATTTGAAAATGTACTCTGCTGAAATTCCCTTCAATTAATTTCTATTGATGTTTTCCTCTTTGGAAATTTCGTTTGCAAATTCATTAGTCAAATGTAGGTAAGACGATCCTGCCTTTTTGCACAAAGGAACGAAAATCACGAATTGGAGGCAGGGAGTTCTCCCACATTATCCTATTAGAGTCGCCATTTTGTTTGAATACTTGCGAATTAGTTTTTGCGTTTACAGAAAAAAGGAACGAGAATTTTTTGATTGTATTACTTCTGCACGAAGCGCAGATGGAAAGCATGTTATTCCAGTTGCATTTGAACGAAGCGATTTTCCATGTTGTATTTGTATACCAACCAAGTTTGCATGCAGCTTTAGAAGTAAGCAGACGAACGAACTAAATTCAGTCAAGCGAGCCGTAAGTCCTCCGTTAGATAAAAAGGCCGTCTACGTCGTCATTCGTTTGTTCTGGTGATGCTTCGATATTTCCGAAAATCCTCACAGTTTCCGCGTATCAATTCCCCTGTTAAGCTGCATTGTTTCTAACAATATTGTAGCTGAAAAGATAAAAGTAACAAAGGGAATTTAATTGGTCTAATCAACTCCTATTCTAAAAGCGTTCAATTGTTCTCATTTTACAATAGAATCGGTTCACTTCGCCTGTTCACCAAAGAGCCTTGTTTGCTTGTCTTACAGCTTTCACTTACTTATAACAAAAGTCTAAAGTTTCTTCGATGCTCGGTGTTGCCATTCGTTTTAGAAATTTCTAGGAGAAAGTCGTTTTTTTTAGCCAATAAGCTTTTTCCATTTTGAATAATGCCAAGTATCGTCCTTGAGCATGGTTGAAATTGCATCACTTTCTCTTCACTTGCCAGATAAGATCCTTTCATCATTATTTGATGCAATGATTTTCGTCCCTCGCTTCGCAAAGGCTCTGATAGTCGAGGAGAATCCAATGGAAATGTGATATTCGATTTTTCTGGAATGGAATTCTGAGCGGATCTACTGGAGAATGCTGGAAATCTAATTTGGTGTGAGCTGAGTATTCATATTTCTGGAAAGAAAGAATGGAGACGTTTCTGTGAGAAAATGTATTCATGTCTTCGTCTAAAAATGTTGATTTCCATTTGGTGCTGCTGCCGTGCAGCCCCTTCATGGAAATTATAAAGGCTTGAGAAAGTTGAAACGTTTTCAGATTTTTTTTTTCGTAGAATGAGTAGAGCATCCTGAAGGAAAGACAAAGTGAAAAGTGAAATGGAATTTTCCTCTGAGGAATAACCTCATTCATCCTATGAATCCAAAGTAGCAAATCTCTCTACCTCGGGTCTCTAATATTGCAACAATTTACTTCAAATATTCCCGCTTCTGACAAACATTGGAAATTTTTATTCTACATTCCTTTACCTAAGAAGTGTTGTGCCTTTGAGTGCTTAATTTTTAACGATTTTTACCGCTTTTACGGATCAAATTACCGTAATTTATATGATTGGGACTTCCCAAACCTTTCAAAACTTAAAAAACATTAATTAAACCAAAAAAGTCTTAAGTACAAAGAATAGAGTAAGTTAAGGAAAAAACGAAATTAAATTGGAAATCCAAATTTAAAAAAAAAACATTGAATTTGCTTCATTGAATTCATTTTCGAAATATTAAAGGTTTTTTTAAGGAAAATTTTTAGTGATCGCTTGTTTTCATACAACTCACTAATCTTTTAGTACGTTCGTAAATCACAAGCACATATTGATTTTATGGTTCGGTGAAAGTTATCGGAAATGAAAGAAAGGGTGGTTTGCATAATTACTTTATGAAAACCTCGCTGTTGTACATGCTCCAGCGCTCTTGACTGAATAGGCTTAGCACCGCCGCTCTAACCTCCCTTCATTTGACAAACCAAACGGAATGTCATTCAAATATATGGAAATTCGGTCTTATTCCGAGAAATTCTAAGTTTCGATTGAGGTTCGCTTAACAATACTTTTGAGAACTATTTCGCGTAGCAGCGTCTTTTTTTCCAGCGAACATTATTATTCCGCTATCCATTTTCTGGCGTGCCAGTCAAGCTGTCTGCCTTAACCTCAGGAAAAATCGAAGTAGAGTCTTTAAAAGAAAGAAAAAGAGTGCGAGAATTGG
Organism: Bilobella aurantiaca; assembly: GCA_021029175.1. NCBI lineage: Eukaryota > Metazoa > Arthropoda > Collembola > Poduromorpha > Neanuridae > Bilobella > Bilobella aurantiaca. Next base: position 9,049 of record VYYI01003697.1, read on the forward strand.
GGAAAGATTTCTTTAAAGAGAAAGCAGAAAAAAGAGAGCTGCTACTGAAGTTTCCCTTTTACAGCCTCCAGAACTTTCTTTGACTCATCGAATAAGCCAAAATGCAGAGCTAGACTTTGGATCCAGGACTCAATGGAATTTGGAATCTGGCGCGCAGCGAAGGTTTCAATAGGGCTCTCTGTATCCTTAGGATTTAGCTCCAAGGCCCGCAGCCACACATTGAGCATTTCCTTGCTGTAAATCCCTTTCTAAACTGAAATCTGATTTTCTCTAGGCCGAACAGAAGAGTCAAGGCTTTAAAATTGAATGCAGACTTTCTCCCGAAGTTCTGGAGAGGAGTTAAGCCTCATCCAGGTCTTTTGTGCTTCAAATGGCATTATACAGGAGAGAGACATTACGCCGACTGGACAATTCCCTCTCTGTAATCTTGTCCTTGACTCGTTCTATACAAAGCGACCATTGTCCAGCTTCCAGAGGAGCGGTTCAGTGTCATGTTGCGGAATTAAGTTGACCTGGGGGACGATTGGCAATTAAGGCATTTTTTCATTTCCGTCAGAAAAAGAGAAAGTAGAGACGCTGCGTGGTCCTCCTTTTGAAACTTTCACCAAGGTATTGATTCCAGTGGCACGGCAGTTTTTAATTTGAAAAAGTTCTGCTGTGGCTGTGATGTAGTGGAGAAAGTCTTGGCGCTGCCTTCCTTGCATGAAGCCTTGGCGGAAGTTACTTTAAGCATTATCTCTGCTCGACAGGAGTCTAGTGTATATTATAAATTGTCTTTCTTGTCATACATGAGAGAATTTGGAATCGCGAGGGTCATGATGCCATCAAAGTACGCTTTTCAAAAGTGAAAGTTTTCCTTCAAGTGCTGTCAGCGTGGATACAAAAGTGGCTGTTCCATTATTCGAATGAGCTTCAATTTAAAAGTATTAGTCGAGTTTGAAAGCGCTTTAACTCCAATTTTCATCTGAACAATAAATTTTCAACAAAAGCTTCCAATATAATAAAACAGGAAGGAGCGTATAAAATTTGAAGAAAGTTTTCTCAGAGAATATTCAAACCGAACCAAAGGCGCTTTTAGTCTTTACTTTCTAAATTGCGGGTATTTTAGAAAAGTAAACTAAATATTATCATTTGCGTTTACAGGCTTTCCATTTCTGCTTTCTACTAACAAGAAACGGAGCAATGATGACGAAATTCATTCATTTATAACTTTCACTCGCTTTCTCTTTAGCGTATGTTTCAACACTCTTAGCGTTGAGGCTATTCGGTTATTTGGGGGCTTGAGACATGTAAATGAAACAAGATTACTAAAGGTAGAACTTAATTTCCGGGATTATGGATTCTTAGTATCACGAAGCCAAAAGCCGTGGTCGTTTCGAGTTGACAAGGGAACGAGGGGGAGTGTCACTTGCCACGGCGTGTGACACTCACTCTGTAAGATGAGAAATGCGTTCGAAGATTAGGGAGCCTGTTTTTGAATTAATGAATTCAGTCCTCGGCGCAGGGGCATTGATGACAGCGGTTGAATCATGTCAATCTATCCATTGTTATGGACCAGAATTGATGATCACAAGGTGATCCCTTGGTCCTATTTAGTTCGAAATGCGATTCGCTCCTACTGGTATAATCCAGTTGAATTTTCTAGACAACTCCAAACTTCCAGAATTCTAGGCCACTTTGTGAAGCGCATTGTACTTTCACCACCTCCGATGTCAGTGTCATAAGCTTAATGTCGCCACGTGTCGTGGGAAAGTGACGTATTGACTTGACATTCCATAGAGAAAGAAATGTAAATTCATGGAGTTAAGTTAATGGCTTCATGTTAAGGTTTGGACATGAAAAATAAGAGGAGTAGTAGGACCAAGCCACATTTTCGCACCACTTTTATCGAAACCTGAACTTTGGCGCTATCTTATGAAGCACCGCTCTTATGTCACATGCGATATTTCCATTTTCTTATCAAAAAGTATTGTCGTGTTTTCACTTCATGGGCACTGACTGTGACGGCTGCGTACGAAAGGTTTGTCTTAAATTGAAAATGCAGCAAAGCGCAAGAACAATTTCGAAATTCTTTTCCCAAAAATTTAAGCAAACAGAAACAACGTTATTAAATTTCTATATTTCAAGTAACCCTTTACAAATGGATTGTTTTAGCTACGGGGGTTAGAACAGTATGTCGAGCCGACGGTCCCTGGAGAATCAAATAAGGGCAAAGCTAAGGTTTACGCCATTTGTATAGAAATGAAGATCACGAGAAAGTTTCTAAATCCCGAACTTGACTTGCCCTGTTAGAAGTTTACTTGGAATTTAGGTTTATTTCGAATTTGTAGAATGCTTTGCTAAAACACTTGAGTGGCTCGGTGCTTCTGGGAAAAGAAATCCTGGATTTTTTCGGTTTTCGATTTATTTCCCATTATTTATTCCTCGGTTTCCCTTGTTTAGTATGCACGACACTGGAGAAAGGCTACTTCTACGTTATTCAACGTTATATCTCTCTCCTCTAGGTGCCGGAGATCGAATCTTACCATAGGCATACATTTATGTGTGCCTGGGTATCTCGATCCGCCCAGAAAACAACGCTGTTTTCCATTAGCAGTGACCGAAATATGC
>VYYI01003698.1:0-11651 GCA_021029175.1 Bilobella aurantiaca
AAGCTTATTTGACAGTGCAGTGTGACGCATATTAAATTCTAAGCCCGTAACACCCCGGGACTTGGAATAAGGTTAAAGTGAAAATGAAATTAAAATAATTTGATTAATTTAACATTCAAATTTTAAATCCTATTCAAAGTAGTTAGTCAATCTGTATAATTAAGTAGCATTTGGGTTAGGACTAGGACACCATTAGAATTGAGCGCAGCTAATGCCATTGAGCCCTTGCGTTGGCGTGATCCGATTAAGTGATGAAGATGACGCTTTTGCATAATCTGATCAAAAGAAAAGAGCATGATGCATCAGGTGCTCAATTTGCTCATTTTAAGTTAGTCACCAACATTTCGTGCTTAAGTAGGAAGTAGAGTAAAAAAAAGATTAATTTTTAAATCATTTTTCTAAGTTGCAATAAGTTAAAACCACTGAATAATTAATTTTTAAATAATTATATTCCCATGGCTAATGAAACCAAGAATCATTGCCACAGACTGATATCGGATACAATGCTCTTTGTTTTTTTACTAATTATTTGTGAGTGTTGAGGTGCTCGTTAAATTTTATTTTTTGGACGGAGCTGGGCTTTCTTCGTTTAAAATTACAATTAAAAGTTGAGTGGAACAAAAGGACGCTTTGCAATGAGGTGGACGCACGTATTATGAAGAAATAGTTTAGGTGTGGAATAAAAAGGCGATTAATGAAACCTGCTAATTAAGATGTTATCTGAGCAAGTGTAAATGACACTTGGGAAGTGACAGGACTCTATTATCACGGCAAAGTGTCTTCTGAGTGCCATTTTGCTAAATGTCGCTTCATGCTATCCTATGAAGATGAAATGTCTTTGCAGCCTCTTCATTAAAATAAGTTGTTTCCCCTAGTCAAATCTGCTCATCATCTATCATGCAATTTAACAGTAGAATCGATAGCTCTACCTCAAAGGTCAACTACTCGATGAGCACAAATTTTACAGTTATAGGCGCTAAAGCGATGTCTTAAATTTAATCATCGCTAATACTTAAGATACTATAAAGATAAAAGACATGAATTCAAGTTTAATTCATTATTTATTATTATTGTTCATATTACAATTTTATACCATTTAACATTAAAATGATAGTTGTGTTCTTACAATTTAAATAGAATTATATTAGTAAAACAACTAGCCATGAGGTGTACAAAGTGGCTCGATTCAAAAATACAATAATCGTATAAAAAAAAATATTTTTATTTTTATTTATTTTTATTTTAAGCTAACTAACATTCTGATTTTAGAACGCTCACACACTACACACAATTATAACTGAAAGAATTGCCTTTGAAATATGTTTTGAGAATTGCTTTCAATAAGTAAGCGTCAATAAAACCGGGCCAAATCTCTTGAGCCATTGTATTTATTATTTGCAAAAAAAAAGTTCTGCTCATCCAGAGATGATTAAATGACAAAGAAATTATTGAATAACACAATAGCTTTACCGGATTCATAACTGTTATATTTGACTTTCAAAAAGCTATTCTTTCTATCGAAGCAAAATGCTTATCTTCTTAATGTAAACAAATAGTCTTCTAAACCCTATCTTTGGCTTGAGTCAAACGTAAACAAACCAACTTCCGCAATTCTTTCAGTCATGTCTAACGGGCAGTAGGCCATTTTTAGTATCACGTTGAAAGCTAATGTGCCCAGCATCCGCTCGAGCCTCGTAAATTGTTTATATTTGAAATCCAGATATTCCTACTGCCTGCTTATGTAATTTTTATATTTTATACTTTGAAGTCTTTAAACACTCCCCTCGGCCACTGCTAAACAGCTTTGAAAAAAAAAAACTGAAAACTATGGAGGGAAATTTGAGCTAATTTCTCCAATTGCTTTTTCTCTAATTTAAATAACCATTACTTCCTTTTTCTAACTCATTTCCTGTTTTTAAGATTTTATATTTATCTGCGAGGTGTTTAGGTTTTCAAAAATTAAATTTTAAACTCTCAGAAGAGTGTATTAAAATTATAGGATGTAGCCAAACTGTGTAATTACAAACCGACAAACCTAAACCGATGCTCTAGTTATCATTTATAGTCTATTATTCATGAGATTTTTGCAACAATCATACTGAGGTTGCTGATTTACATGAATAACCGTAAACAGTAAAAGAGAGCTTTGAGTGCTGTACTAATTGCCTTTTCCGGTGAAGTTTCCTGTTTGAGAATTAAAGGTACCCTTCCCAGGTCAAAGGTCAGGGGGCCAGTAAGAGCACTGAGGAGAAAGGAGACAACCAGGTCAGCGTGTGTCGTCCATTAAAGGTGTATAACAGGATGATCCTTAATTGTCTTTTCCCACCACACAAACCACCTGGGAAAATGACTCGTGTTTCTACTGCCAATGGCGTCGTTGCCCTTTTCACCTTTTCGGTTTCATTACATCGTCTCGGTGTAGTGAGAGAGGCGAAGAATTAGGGCAGCTTAAGCTAGAAAACAGCCAATTTAACGAGGTCGCAAATCCCTGTATATTTATGTTCGATTTTTACAATACAATTCACCAATGTTTTCGGCACAGCAATAAATACTAAAATCCGTGAAACCAGTCCCTGCGTTCTACTTTTTCAACTGTCGAAATACAAAATATAATGACTTCCATGAATTAGAGAAAAACAACAACACAATTGTCCCCAAAATTCAAAAATAATTTCGGTCTTATCCTGTTATTCTTCCACACATTTAAAAGTTGTGCATACCCGGCTATTAATTAAAAAAAACATCTCATAAAGTTTGTAACTTATAATTAGCCATATTTGTGATCATTTTGCCCCATTAATTTCGTCAAATATAAAATGCATTACCTTATATGCCAATTTTCTTTTAGGGGTTTCATTGAAAACGGGAATTACAAATTGAATCGGGTGGCTTGATTTTAAAATAATTTATGTGAGTAGCTGAACTTAATTATTTCCACGTGTAGATAGGCGTTTGATTGGGTTAAAGAAGCGTGTGATTTTGGCTGGGCTAATGAAATGGGAAGACAAAAGGAGTCAAACTTGCTTTTGTCTTTGGCGTGGGCTTTTAGTTGAGCAATTTACGCTTGGAAATGAAGTGGAAGATGCGTATAATGAAGGGTTCAATGACCTCATCTTCGTAGTTGAGGGGAATGATCCAGAGGGTGCGAAGATTGGTCATCTTCGAAGGCATCCCCTCAACAGCTCTATTCCGTAATAGCGTGCTTCCGTGTCAAGTCAATCAGTTAAGACCCTTCTCCACGAAATCGATTATTAATAAAAACCAAAACACCCTCAAAAGCTTCGTTTTAATTTATAATTTATGGGATTCAGGGGGCGATAATAGTTTTCCGGTACTTGTTGCACAGTAGATTCATTTGAAGGGCATTTTCCCTTATTTCCATTTCATCCAAGCACATTGTAAAGAATGAAATATAAAGTAAAATATTTAAATCGTTAGTACATATCTGTTCTAAAAACAGCAATCGACATAGTTTTTACCTGGCGAAAAGCTAGTTTATGTCTTTTCTTCTCTGTCCGTCTGTCCGCAGAGAAATAAAATTCATAGTTCGGATTTGAGTTACCCCGTGACTTTAAATTCCCTATTCTGTCCAACCGGAAGTGATCTTTAAGGATCCAAAAGTCCCCCCTACAGTATTAAAAAAAACACTTCAAAATTTTTTCATGACAATGGAAAATAAGTACAGGTCTAGGGTATTTACTTGGGTCATTTGTTACTTTGGCAGGATATCTTGCTCTGTATTCAAATTAAAAAAAAGAATTCATTCTCTTTTTTTATGGATACTTGTTCAAAAGAATGAGTTCTGATTATTACACTTATTTCCTGCACAGCTTTTTTGCTCTTGTTTTGCCGTTTAAAGCTGAAATCATTTTTTTTTAAGATGTGATTGCCTTCAAGGTACATCAAAATCAATCGCCTGCAGTTTTTTTTTCTTCTGACAGCGGTCTCTTATGATCTTGACATTTAGAATGGTTGGATGATTCGAAAGTGTATTGAATTGTGCTGAAGCCAAAAAGCATCTGCTTGAGACACACTAAAAGGCAGGCGTTGGATGAGGGTCCATTTGAACTTGAAGATTTGAAGGGATGATAAAGGAAGCGAGAATTATTTAGTGGGGGGAATGATCCTTCAAGTGCAAGGCAAAAAAAAAACAGATCTCGAGAAATTGCATCCCTTGGGAATTCATTAGATCCTCAATGGCTTCCCTTCTTCAAGTATCTCGTAAGTACGAGCTATACAATTTCCCTGTTGTTTTCCAACCTCAATTTTCCCATTGTTTTTTTTTTTAATTTTTGTATTCCCAGCCAGTGCTTCCCTCCACTGCAGTGCCCCTCCCAACCCTTATTAAAAGCTCAAACTCTTTGAAGGGAGGGCCACTTAAATCCAATCATTTCAAGATGGGTGGCTATTTATGGTCTTTTGTTTTCCTTCCCTTGCTTCTGTGCACTCATCAACTTTTAAAAAGAGCCAACACCCTTCTCTCACTCAAAGTAATCAGATCTCTGCGGCAGGCCATTATTTACTTAGACCATATTTTGGCAGGAACACCTTGTATTGACAAAAGGCGACTGAACACGCCTTGGCAGTATTAGTTGTTGTCAAGTTGAATGGCGTTCGCCCGCCTTCGTTTAATTAATTAAAGAACTTGTTATGAGTGTTATTGGATTTTAAACGGTAGTGCAGAGCCATATTGGAAGTGACCTTAAGAATAATTTAGAGTTACCTAATTTTAACTGTCTTTTTGACTTGTTTGAAAATTTAAAATTCTTGGTAAATTAGTGAAGGGTACTTGGAGTTTTCGTGACAAAAAGTAGAAGGGTACTTTTGTATAAGGACGAGTTGTGGTGATTCGTGATGAAGTCAATGAAAGTTGAATATGGGTAGTGGCATGCTACTGAAACTGATGTGATTCTTTCATGTCAAAATCTTACGTTTTCTTGGAAATTTTTGCCGGAATAAGTGTTTTGGATTTTTTGTGTACGATATCGCAATGCTAAAATTTCCTGCTTCTATGCTACAAATAAAATTTGAAATCACCAAATTACAAAAAAAAACCACGACATTTCAGTTGTGTTACTACAAATTGAAAATGGAATAGCAAATGAATTGTGGGAGAAATAATTGTTATGCTGTCAGCGCTTAAATTCTGATGGGTAGCTGCAACAATTTCCGCAATCGTAAAGGAAGAAATAGTTTGATATAATAATTACAATTTAAATTAGGTTTGACAATAAAGCCAAACGACCCCATTCTAGAGCAGAAAGACGTNATAAAGCCAAACGACCCCATTCTAGAGCAGAAAGACGTTTAAGGAAAGTCTCCAATTAAATTTTCTCTAATTACAACTTCAAAGTAAGGGCACTGCATAATTAATCTACATTATAGAATGGGTTTTATTTTCAAGTTCATACAAGTTTATTACGTTGTATGCACTAGTTTTGGCATCATCAATTGAAAAATACAACAACATAATGTAGCATCATCCATATTTGGGAGGTTTGGCAATGGCAATTTGGAAGGGAAGTTGCCGAGGGAGGATCGCGAAGATGAACTTGTCTCCTCTCGTTATCCTGTTCATCTTGTTTGCAACTCCCATTACGCTAATTGAATTCAATGAACTGACAAATTTTGCAGCTCATCATTTACCAGTTGCACAATGGCATTACTCCACCGTCGTCCCAAAGGCATCCCATGTCCCAAGAGAGGCAGCGGAAGGAGCCCATCTTCTGGGATGACACGCGCTAAGGACCAAAAAACAATTAGGTTTTGGGACAACTCTCCTCTTCCTCTCTGCCCTCATAAATTGAACTTTTGTCAAATAACCTATTGTATCCTAACAGGATAGTATCCTACAGGATAGTATCCCACATCTTCTGGCATCCTGAAAGAGGGAGAGTATGCCTTGGCTATTTTCTCTCGTTTTTTTGAGACAATGCAGCATGTCTCTCGTGTAAATTTTATTTTAAAAATACGCGGAACACGCGTGCTTAAGCTGCATTTTGCATGCAGAAGGCCATCACTCTCCCTCGCTTGCATGCTGGATGAAATTGAGAAGTTCGGGCGGGGTCACTGAGACAGCACTTTGTCTTAAGAGCTTCTCTGCGGTGGGTCTCAGGCAACAATGCAAAGGACTCATGCTAATTCTCACTTTGGAGATGATGCTCTTTTTTAATTTAAGTTTAATGCTCATTGCTCTTGGTGTGCGGTTAATAGTGTTTTTTTTTTCGTTTTTAGAAATTTTGAAAGGAAGAATAAGAGGAAGATTTGAGAATTATGAGGAAGATCATCTGTCGCTCTTGGCATGGGACCAGGAAAATCTTCTGATTGGAGCACGAGATGCACTCTTCAATCTCACATCAAACTCATCTCCAGCTCAATTCCGTAAATCAATTTTTATCTTCAAAAAATTTATAAATTTCAAAATCAAAACGTTCCAACTGTTTCTTTAAGATTCATTGAAATGGAAAAAAGTCTTAATCCTTGAAAAATTTAAACTTAAAATGTTTTATAAAAGTTAAAATAAAAATAAAATCGAAGAATATGACGAATTAGTTTTTAGACTCCAAACACTATACGCAATCTATAAAAGAAAATCCAGATAGATATTTTGGATTAAATTTTATTCTTCTGTAATATACCTAGTTTATGTGAATACCTTGTTTATGTGAACTAAATTTATGAATTTTAATTTAAAGATGGGATGGATGAATTTTCAGGTTTTGAACTGGACCGTTTCTCGTGACCATCAAGAGACCTGTCAAGTCAAAGGTCAAAAGGACGAGAATTTACAGGTTTTGAACTGGACAGTTTCTCGTGACCATCAAGAGACCTGTCAAGTCAAAGGTCAAAAGGACGCAGACTGTCACAACTTCCTTCGCCTCTTCCACGGTCCCATTTATACAAATATTTCAGGCAACAATGCTGTCGGAAACGATTCCGAGGCGGCAAACGGCAGCATAATTGAAGAATGGATTGTTTGTGGCACGAATGCTTTCAATCCAAGGTGTCGGCACTATGACCCTCAATTGAAATCATTCAGAGATGAAGTTTCTGGCGTTGGATTCAGTCCTTTCGACCCCACGCGCATGTCTACCTCAATACTGCACCACGGCGCTGTTTACGCTTCCACCGTGGCCGATTTCGGTGGAACTGATCCCCTTATTTATAAAGCACCTCTACGAACCGAACAAAACGATCAGAGGCATCTCAGTAGTAAGATTTTTTTTAAAAACAAAATCGATGTAATCGCTGTGATAATTTATGCTAAAGTCTGCCAACTCTCCTCAGATCCAACCTTTGTTTCATCGCTAAGTCACGGCGAATTAGCCTTGTTTTTCTTCCGTGAATTGGCAGTGGAGCATACAAACTGTGGGAAAGTGGTTTACAGTCGCGTTGGACGGCTATGTCGCCACGATACCGGAAGTCGAAAGCACAAGGATCGTTTCACAACGTTTCTCAAAGCGAGGCTAAATTGCTCAGTTCCTGGAGAGTTTCCATTTTACTTTGATCATATTCGTAAGCCATTAATTTTGAATTGTCGTAAAAACAGCGATATTACAGCGTCACATGACTTTCAAATTTGTTTTTTTAATGTAGAGGGCACTACCTCAGTCTTCACGGACAACGCCCAGGGGATGGAAATGCTTTATGCTGTTTTCACTACGCCGGACAATTCTATCGGTGCCTCAGCAGTGTGTGCCTTTAGCATGAACGACATTCTCAAGGTATTTGACGGGCCCTTCAAGGGTCAGTCTTCATACGACTCTAACTGGCTCCCAGTGCCTTCATCCGACGTGCCATCCCCTCGACCCGGTGCTTGTCCCTCAGAATCCTCAGCCCTTCCCGAGGCCGGTACTGTTGCCTTTCACAAAGAGCACCCCCTTATGGACGAAACCGTCCAAGGGTCTCTGACCCTTGTCTATGCCTCCAATACAGACAGATTTGGCGTCGTCGAAGTGGACCCCTCAGTAAACTTTTACCCAATCAAGAAGCACCCTTCCTCGTTTCATATTTTGTACGTTGGGACCGAAGCGGGTAGGGTTCTGAAAGTGGTGGTGGACCATAGTGCTAACGTTTCCCGACACCGTCGCCATAGAGACGACGATGACCTTTCCCACCCCGAAAGTGACCTTTTTTCATCCCTTAGCTTAAATTCAAGCCTGATCTCAGCCTCATGGCAAGTAAGTGACAAGCCAATCAAGACGCTACGACTCATCAATCCTGGAACGCTGCTCGTCGGGACCGAAACGAGTATTGTACTGCTTCCGACATCAGCACTGCGACACCTACAAGAGTTGTCGCAGTTGCATTCAGCTGCGGGACCCCCACTGTTTCTGGGACATGGAAAATGAGACGTGCGTGACCCTACTGGGTCGGGAAGACATGTTAGGAGAGCTTGACTTACGCCAAGACGTTCACGCAGGAGATGCTCAATTCTGTCCACTTCCACAGGGTAGGTTTTCAAAATTGTTATTTTAAAAATACATACATGTATTTGTAATTGAACGGTGGTGGGAATTTAAGAAATTGGAAAAACATTAGAATTGGGTTCGGAATACAGCGCACCTCTGACGGAGATGCCCTTTGACCTCGGCGACAACCGTATTCCAGAGCTGGATGGTCACTTTCGATATGTCACCTCTGGTACAGATGAAGCTCCGCAGCATCCCTCAACCATTGTTATTTTAAAAATATTTGTAATTGAACGGTGGTGGGAATTTAAGAAATTGGAAAAACATTAGAATTTGGTTCGGAATACGGCGACACATCACCTTTTGAAGCACCGGAGGAGCTTGAAGAAGCGCAAAGTACCCCGAAATCTTCAGATTGCTGCTCCTGCGCACCTCTGACGGAGATGCCCTTTGACCTCGGCGACAACCGTATTCCAGAGCTGGATGGTCACTTTCGATATGTCACCTCTGGTACAGATGAAGCTCCGCAGCATCCCTCAACCATTGAACACATTTCAAAAATCAGTCCCGAGGAGAGGTAAGCCCAGTCTCCGTCTCCTTGCACAAAATTCCAAAATGGCGTCACCAAAATTTTGAAAAACTTCAGTTGTTGGCATAATTGCATGATTTAGACTGGGCTTACCTTCTAATATTTTTGTTTGCTTTAAGCGATTAGACTAAGCTTTATATTTATATATACTAGCCAAACTAGTCCGTCCAAGGACAGGCGGATTTTACTTTCAAATTTTGCGTCCTAATTTCCTGGAACGGACTAGTTTGGATAGTCTTAAGCATACATTAAGTGATCTTGTCTTCATCAGGACAGAACTGCAATCAATATGTTCTAAAGCATCTTTTCTTACGTTTCAGAGTACGAATCGTCTTCTGTGATGTCCGGAGAGGGGTCGTTGAGTCGGGGGTCCATTGCCATGGCTACAGTGGGCTCGGCCTTTATTGCCCTTCTGATTGGCTTTTCGATTGGATTCGTCGGCAGTCGCTGGCTAGCCAATCGAAAGCATTTGAACAAGACTGCCGCCACTAATGCCCAATTTGCAGCGTCCCTGAGTGAGCAGTCGCAGAGGCTCAACCCTGCCAAACCCATTGACTTCGTAGTGAACAACGTTAACAACTGGAGCGGCGCTGTCAAAAACACGCCCACGCCCAAAAATAACCTAACGACAGACCCTGTAGAAAAGACTGTGAAGAAGATTTACATTTAAAGTGCCTTAGTTTTGCTTAGGTGCCTTCGAAAGTGATACCCCCACCGATACACACTTTGACCCATTTTTGACCTTCCATACCGCCATCTGCCTCGTAGTATGCCTTTTTTAATTGTAACTTTTAGAGAATGAAACGTTATTTGTTTTTATTTCGACTATGTCATGCACACACCTAATTCAATCAAAATAAATTTACTTACTACATCTATATTTGCTATCATTCATTCAGCAGTAGTCGTAAAACTGAAACGAAAACTATGGAAAATCATTGGATAATGCGTGTTATATTTATAACTTAACTACAATACTGCAAGAAACAAGTGGTTTTTGAAATGCTGGTAAAATAAATTAATGCTGTTGCTGCGCCTTAGATTAATTTTAAAAAAGCGAAAGGGCTAATTGATCATTGGGCAGTCTACAAGTTTACAAAGCAATCAAATGTCAGAACCACTTCAGGTAAATTTGCGTAGGAAGGTGATATGTGAACCCATTTCCGAAAACCCCATTATTAATCCATAACCAAAACTTATGACGTGAAGTGTCATGTGATGTCATTAAAAGTAGGGCTTGGGAAAAGAATTTGAGATCTATCAAAACCTTTTCAGTAATTTGCATATTGGACACTTCCGCCTACAACTTTCTGACACTTTACAAAGTTATTCTCCAAAAACGGATCAATACGGATTAGGGGAAGTTTTACTGTGTGAAATACTAAGTTTATTCATATTCCACGTTCTGCAGGATTTTAAACCCTGTAATTTTCTTCTGGATATTTCATACATACAATTTGAAACTCATATTCAGTGTCAAAATAATGAGAATTGGATGAATGAAATGAAGTAATGGATTCAAATGTTTATCTCGAGAAAAAAAAATCGAATCCAAAAAATAATGCTCTTTTAAATATTTTGAAACAATAATTATGGTGTGGGACGAATAGTGAATGAATACAGCTAACAATTCCAATAGAAACTAAACTGCTTCGAAAATTGTAATGTTTGCAATTCTCTCTAAATCGCCCATTCATGAGATTTCGGAGAGCCTATTTTCGTATAAATAGAAGTTATCTCTCAATCAGAAACTTATAAGGGCAAAACGAAAATATTCTCCTAAATTAATTGTATTCTACTCTAGGCATGAAGCTTAATTAATCTGGATGTTTATAATGTTTAATAGGAAGGTGGCAAATATTCGACGCTGCCGGTAAACAAAAATAAATTACGACGCAGAAAATGCCAATTTTCTAAAAAAAGAAAACAAAAGCAGCTCGTGCTTCAAGTTTTGTGGTGAAAAGAGAAGTGGTTAGTTAAAATTCTAATTAAAAAGTAACTTTCTTTTATATTCTTTTTGTTTTCACATCTTCAAGAGTGAGGAGCTTGATTTAATTAGGTCATTGTTTCTAAATTAAAGCTAACAAAACTGCAAAACGTCAATTGAACCTAGAAAAAGGTCAATTCGTCCCATATTTCCCGTTTGTAATTTGGGTGGAACCCCGGTAGAAGTGACAGGGTGTGACTACGTGTTACGGCCATTGTAGAATCAGATCAAAAGGGCAAGTACTTCGAAATAGAACAATTTGTACAGCGATGACAGCGTTCTACGTTCTGGAACAGGAATGAAATTTATTCCGAACCGGAACGATCTATTGAATCTGAGAAACGATCTTATATTTCATTCATCATTGACCGCCGGATTCTGATTATGCAAAAATTTATTCAACCTTATTTCCAAATGTTCGTAACCGACATGGATTTAGTAGAAATTTATTATTATTTTCCGTAAATACTTTTTAAATATTTTATTTTAATTAAATACTCTCAATTAAATGACTTTATATTTTGTTTTCAGATGATTTTTCAGAACTTAATCAATTAATCAATTAGTTTATTTGATATTGGCCAACCCAGATGAGCACAAACGCGAAAACAAAGTAGATGTTACAGAATAACATAATAGTTAAAGGTAACTTAAGTGAATAATT
>VYYI01003699.1:0-11650 GCA_021029175.1 Bilobella aurantiaca
GGGCAAGCGCGTGCCGAATGTAGCCTGAAGCAATGTTACAGCACCAGCTATGAACATGATTGAGCTAATTAAGTTTGCCTTGTTAGGGTCATCCGGGGTCATGCATAGAAGTGGTGCTAGTATCACGGGCGTCGAAATAGTTGAGCCTGCCATTGTGATGTAGTGCTGACAGAATTATTTTTTAATTTATCGATTGTTCTAAAATGATGGATTTATAAAACGTTTTAATTAACCTGGAAGCCGAGGAGAAGGCTCAAGTACCAAGGTGGATTGTCGCCAATTTCGTAATATAAAATTTCCCGATGTATTTTGTCAGCATTCAAGTCTGATTTCTTTGACTCTGTATTTCGCCGTTTTTGGGTCAACGCTGGCTCCAATTCATTTAACTGGATTTCTATCATTTTGATCTTTGAAAACTATGATTTTGAATAATACTTCTTTTTTAATCGATAGGATGAAGTTTCGAGTTTGAATTAATTAAAAAAATATATATTATAATTAAAATATTGGTAAATTCTGGAGAACAAAACTTCACACTACCCTAAGCACCCCAACTGAAAAATTCATTTAATTCTTGCAAAACATTTCTTAACAAGTCTTAATCAGAAGGGTCATTTATAATCATAACTTGTTCTTGAGATAACTCTTAAGCGCTATATAGGTCTTCAGTTCAAGACAAAACGTAATGCCATGCTTTATTATTAAAATTTATTTTAAAAGTTTGTTGGAATTCATGTTCTTGAATTTGAAATTTCGAATTATTAGGCTAAAGTATCCCCATTTTGACCCTTTGACAGCCCTATACTGCTTGATCTTGACCTTACTACGAGTCCATAAGTAGGCGAAATGGGCAGCTTACGCAAAGCCCTCACTCTGTAATAGAAGAACATTACAAGAAAAAGATTTTTTTTTGTATGTTTCATATTTTTATGAACAAAATTTTTACTTAGCTATTAGTTAACTAATTTTAAACTTGCCTTTTAATTAAATTCATTCCTACAGGGAGATCATAACAGAGATTTGTAGCATCATGAGTTGAACGTTTTGAGTCACTATTAAGGTTTTCAGCGTCTTTGGAGGCATGATGAGCGTTCCAATGGGTAATTCCTCTCTCGTCGTCAGTCCCTATCCGGCAGCGTTTAAAACTGTTGAAATTATTTTAGAAAAAGTAAATAAAAAAATGTACCCGGTATAGTATTGTCCAAGAAGAATCCTAGGAGGCCACTGACAAACATCCCTGTCCGAAGAAGAATGGTGATGACTTGGTCGAAGCTGCTACTTCCAGTTTGAATAGCACTTGAATTGGCTTCCATCCATTGAGAAATAGTCTGAAGGGGAGATCATAATGTTAATTGTTTACTGATCAGAGTAATTTAAATAGTAATATTTAACCATATAACTTACTAGGCCAAAGAACAGCGAGAATCCTATAACGAAAATATTTCGAGGTGAGTTCAGATCTACGCCTTGCAAATTAGAGAGCCCGACAGCGGTGACCGTTGCGAAAACGATACAAAAAACTCCGCCAATGATTGGTTCCGGAATGCTGATGAACAGTGCTCCAACTTTTCCAATTAGGGCACAAATGATCATTAGGCATCCCGCAGCCTGGATCACTCGGCGACTCCCCACCTTCGTTACACTGATCGCTCCAATATTCTCACTGTACGAAGTGGTTCCANAGTGCTCCAACTTTTCCAATTAGGGCACAAATGATCATTAGGCATCCCGCAGCCTGGATCACTCGGCGACTCCCCACCTTCGTTACACTGATCGCTCCAATATTCTCACTGTACGAAGTGGTTCCATTTCCAGTACCCCATAGACCGGCTTCGAAAAAAGGTCAAAGGTCAATTACCAGCTTCGTTGCATCTGAAATTCATAAACAACAATAGTCGTCTCACCCAAAACGCATCCAATCCCTTCTACAAAAATCCCACGGTTAATGGCGTGAATTGGTGGCGGGGGAGCTCCTGAAAAATAATAATAACCAGTGAGCCTTTGAACAAATAAATTATAAATAAAATAATTTCGTTTGAGAAAAGTACAATTAAAATAAAACACAAAGATTAATTAAAAATATACCTGATATCCTGGCGCATGCGTAATAATCGCCGATGCTTTCGATGGTTCCTGCAATCACACCGGAGAGCATGCCTACAAAAGTACAAAATGGAGACTATGAGAGATGAACAAACGCTTTGCTCAGTTTCAACATTACCAAAGACGGCTCCTGCTGTTACGGTTGGAAGTCCCCACTGAACTGCGATATAAATATTGAACTACTATATTTGTAATAAAATAATTAATAATAATTAAATAAGCTTATAAGAAAGGTAAGTTTACATGGATAGGGAAATCTGAACCACAGGGAATGTCTTATTATGTTGAGCTTGATGTCAGTTCTAGCTGGATTTTCAGGTGACAAAGATTCGGTCACGGTGAGAATGTAACAGAATAGCCACATTAGTCCCATTGTTAGCAAAACCTGTAAAATTGGATGCTATTTTTATTCACATTGATTAAAATAATTAAAATTAACAATCATTCAGTAATTCAATATTTAGAAAAGTACTTACTGGAAATACTTCGAAAACGGGATAATAGATCCAGGTCTCTCTTTTTTCAGATCTCGTAAACGGTATTGGGATTTTTATTTTACGTAAATATTGAGAAAATAATATAATCAAGACAATCGTGCTATAAAAAAAACCACAACGATTTTTAGTAATAAAAGCATACACGCATTACCTTTTCGTTGGAAAATTGCTTACCCCATAGCTATAGGCCAATTTGTAGCTGCATGATTTGCGGAAACTTTGAAAAGTGTAAGTCCAATCATGGCAATCGCTGGAGCCACTATTAAAAAAAGGTACTTTCATGTTCAGAATTTTTTTTTTTAATATTTGTACCTGTCATTGGTGTGATGTATCGGAGTATCAAACCCACCACGCCTGTGCTTGAAATTAAGAAAAAAATCTAAATAAGTTATTTGCTCAAAAATAATTAAATGCAGCGCTTAGAGATGTACCTGAAAGTCCCATAAATACTTCAAAAAAAGCAGAAACGATAATTGCACCCTGGATTTCTCGTATTCTGATTTGCCATATTTCCTTCCGTTCAGCGTCGGAGAGCCCTTCCAGCGTTTCTGGGCACTTGAAATGCGGAAGTCCCAAAATGGCTAACGAAGGCACGAGAAAGCTAAAGCTCCCACCTTGAATAATTGGTAGCCGAGTTCCAAATGTACTTTGCAATAATGTGACCATTCCAGAAACTGATATTCAACAGAAAAAATCAAATTTTTACACCACCAATTAACTAATTTTGTACTTTACCAAATATAATTGTGGAAATAATGTTTGCCTTGTCCGGGTCATCGTCAGCCATGCACATGAGCGGGGTGAGTACAAAGGGAACAGAGACGGTTGACCCTGCCATCGTTAAATAATGCTATGGTCCATCAAGACAATTAATCGTAATTTATTTAACATTGACCACTATATTTCTGTCGAATACCTGGAATCCAAGGAACAGCGTCAGGTACCAAGGGGGCTCATCGTTGATTTCGTAACGCAAAACTTTGGCTGATGTCGTTGATGAAGTGTAGGTTTCATTACGAATAGCGTTTTCAGGACCCGCTGAAGCTATTTCCTTATTGCTGTTGAAATTAGCATCTAACACCTACAAAATTGGGTATATTTATGTCAGAATTTTTAAAATAATTATTTTTAACTTGGATTTACCTCGTCAAGCTCAAGCGCTGGATTCTCCATATTAGTTCCAGAATCCAAAATGTTTTAAGTAGGTTTACGTTTTGAGTCTTGAAAACTTGATAGCAGAAATTTTTCCAATTAAAATTACAAATTTTTCTTTAAATTCAGAATTCGACCTCGAAGAATTGAGCATATTTAGGTCAAAGTAAATGATTGGTGCCTCTGCCTCATCTATGCTACTTTGTATTCAACTCTAATTTTTCAAAATTACATTGCAAAGATGAGAAACTAGTTTAATTACTCGATAATAATTGAAGAAATTTCTCGCGTCGAGGTAGGTATTGTTAACTATTATTAGCATTTTAAAATCGGAAATAGGTTCATGCTTTAATTTAAAGTAGCCTTATCTGAACTTCTAACTGTTATATTGCTTACAGCACTAAATCGTTTTCTCATATCGTATTAATTATATTAACAAAGCCCAAGAGATCAGTAAATAACTAAATTAGTTCACCTCCAATGTCGAAACTCAAATTTTCATTGTTCAATATCAAAGCAATGCCAAGGACAAATTACAAAACCCCAAGGGAGAAGTTTATTTTAAAATCTGTTTTGTCGTAATCGTTTCAGCTTCAATGAATTACAATTTATAAGTTTTCGAAAGTAATCCCGAAAAGAAAACGAATAAAATGGAAAAAATTATTGATGAGAAAGACTTACTTACCTCAACCTCTGGTCCGTTGAAAATGGGTTTATGCGTTTCTTATTGTTAGGTTCGAATTAGCAGACACTTTAACTTGCTAAAATTATAAAATAGAGAGGGTCTAGGCAGTACGCTTTACTACATAAATTTATTCAGTATTGTATGCTTTTGGTGAAAGTGATCTTGTGCTGATAAAGCGTCCCAAATGCGGTGAGATAAGTGAAGTGGATGACAGGTAAAATGGAATTTAGAACAATTGCCCTGAGGCAAGACCAAACCAACAATAACACGCTGCTCACAATGCCGTTCTATTCTTCAGTTCAACCACGATCTTCCCACTATTAATAGCACTCATTCGTTCATTGCCTATATTTAATTAAATTAAACTTAACCCCACCCTCACTCCACCTCCACAACTTCCAGCCTTCTAAAAGTTCTATTCCAGTCTGGTCAATGCCAAATTCCTAAAAACCGGTATTCCACATGCTCACAATTCTCACAGCTTAATTTCACAAGATTCTTAGCCCATAAACGAATGACATAGATTTTAGTACCTATGTGTGTACCGGAGAATTTTAAGGACACCGAATGAGTACCTCAAAATTGATTTAAAATTAAAGTTAAGATGCTTTGATTGACTTCAATCAAGTATTCTTACTTTACAGACAACGCCAGCTCTTCATTTGATTCCATTGTTTGAAGTTTGCTAATTAATAAACCTGATGCGTGAGAGCGTCCTTGCTTTGGAATAAGTGGTTTTTAGTTGCATAATACCTCTTAAGAAGAAAAAAAATGCTTATGTGGGGCACGTGAGTCGAACTTTTGTTTGTCGTGATTAATTTCCAATTGTCTCTTTTTAATGGAAGCGTTTTTATTTTTCAAATCTTTCAATTACTTTCTACATATGGAATACATTGACATAAATTTAGAGAAATAAATTCAAAACTTTTTCTTTTCTTCAAAAGCAAGGTGAACAAGACGCCTTTCTTTTTGGGGCAGTTGTATGCCAATATATTCCAGGAAGCGGGCAACCATCGCCCGATACATGACAGGATATTTTATGCTAATTGTTTCTATGGATTTCTCCGGCCAATCACGTTGATCCGCAGTGCATTTAGGTTGACATCCTCCCAGCAAGCTTCTCATCATTCTGGCTACAGTGTATCAAACAAATTTGATATGAAAATATTATTTCAATTTTTATTAAAGCAACTTATTGGAAAAACTAGCTGACTTGCCCTTTTTTACGCTTTCACTTACGTTTGGACCATTTCCCAACCATATCACATACTTCTCCGTAGAATAGGCATCGGATGAGAAAGCGAACAATTCTTTCATTTGCAAAATATGAGCTAATATTGAAGCGATTATCGAGTTCCGGTTGGTATTTCGGAGGGTAGATGCGCTTGTCTGTTTCGATTGTTATTGAAGGTTTAGTTGCTGCGGTTATGATTTCCAGCGTCAACGCTGAACCAAGTAAAAGTACAATCAAAGACAACCTTGTCATTTGACCTTCCAGCGTCACCTTTCCGCAAATACTGACCGCTCATATTTCTCTGGACAAATTGCAATGTAACCTCATACTAATTCTTTTTGCTTAGTGGTGCGTTTCTTAACAATAAGATTTATTTTTTCTTGGATTAATCGTGGGTTACATTAAAAACAAAATAGGCAAAAACTACGAGTTTCAGAAATATGCTTCTATCCATGCTATCGAGCGTGCTTATAATTTATTCCAGGACTAAATTAATGTGTAACATTAATTATGCATTGACAGCAAGAATCCAGCAGCCTTTGGTTGGTTGCAATTGCAACACAAGGTCTTGAAGCTGCTTTCATCACATTTCAAAGGCCTTGGCAACTCGAAGTCTATCTTCGAACGGTAGGGTAATACCGTAGAATTCAATGTATCTAGCAATCACGGCTCGAAACAGGTCAGGATCCGATTCAGCGATTAGATTCAACGAATCGGCAAGCCAATTCTCCTGCTTCTCTGTGCATTTTATACAGGGACCAAGAAACCCTGTTTTTATACGAGCTAAAAAGAGTAAGCACGTTGAATTAGTTACCTAAATGCGAATAGGTTACTAATTAACTTTACTTAAATTAACGTTTCTTACGTTTTGCCCATCGCCCAACTGAAAAAAAGTGAAAACGGAAACGTTAACTAACAATTTTTTGAGCATTTGCCGGAAGCTCAAAATACCAAATATTTAGTTCGATATTAATTGGCTATATTAAAAAAAAAGCATTAATTTGTATGCTTGCTTACCTATATCACACGGTCCACCGTAGAAAAAGCAGCGAATTTGAAATCTGACCAATTCCCGTGTCCTGAAGTATCGGGCCATTGCAAAATCTTCGTATTCAGGTTGGAATTTCATTGGATACAATTTTCCGTCTGGATTCAATTCCTCCATTGCAATCGCTGCAGCGGCCAAAGCTAGATCAGCGTCATGACACAGAAATAAAGCGACTAGTCCCACCAAGCTCGTTATTAGTGTTAGAAATGGTTGCATGCTAAAAGACAAGGCGATAACTTAAACTTTAATAGTGAAACTCTAATTTACTTCGGAAAAGTAGTTCTCGCAGCGTCTTGAGTACGACTGATTACAAACACTTGATTAGAAATTACAATTTCCTTACACGGCTTCTACAACTCTACAAGTCCCCATTTGGACAAACTGTGTTGGCAAACTGTGGAAAACGGAAATGGTCAAAAGGCACCGTGTGAATACTTATCGATAAAGTGGCATCTTCCAATCCCCGTCACTCTCATAGTTAACATCTAATTGCTATTGAGCTTATCTCTAAACAATAGAATTACTATGCAGATTCTCAGCATGATCGTACGTATTAATATTAGCTAAATAGCAATAGCGAAGTCTTGTGTACGACAAAATTACGCAACGCGAAGGATCAATAATGCGCTCCTTTCAGTGTCAAGATCGTGTAATTGTCTTTTGGTAAGTGGAATCTTAAAAGCTTTTAAGTGAATGATGTGTGAAGTGTGATGTGTCACAATGTTAAAGTCCTCGACAAACAAGACACAAAGTTTTTTTCAATATGGTAATCTTACTGCAGTTAGCGTTCTCACAAGCCGATGCGTCAAAATTGACGGCAGACATTTTAATAAGATACGATACAATTTGAAAAAGCTCCTACGTGTATTATCGATCTAAAAATCAGAATATGATTTATTGATATAATAAATTAATACAATTGAAACAGTAAAATATAATATAAGATACGATAAGTTAGTTCCATCTGGATTTCTTTTTTTTCGGAGTATCTGATGATGCAGGAAGAGGTTCTGCAAATTCAGTTTCTTCAGGGGAAAAAGGCGGTGGAAGTGGTTCATCACTTCTTTTGAACTATAATTGAATAAATTAAATACATTCATTATTCTTGTTTAACAGTTACGATACGATGGATGAATTTTGCTTCCGATTAGCTGAAACTTACGTTAGATTGGTATTGAGCCTTGAAAGCAGCTTTGAGAGCTCCGACCCTTCCCGCTGCAGGCCCTCCTCCAGCATCACTAACCCTACTTAACATGCTGCTGGAAATCATTCCAGGTTTTGGTAAGACGAATGATTTTGGGCCACTTCCAGTTCCTAAATCATCTTTGAACCCTAAGCCACGACATTGTCCGACTTTTGATGCTGGTTTCCCTGCTCCTTCCTTAAAGCGAGCTTTCTTGAACCATGCGCTCTGCAATTTGCGTAACAAGTTATTAATTAAGAAAATATAATTAACGAGAAGGATGCAGGGTAGTGATTCCGGCGCCGTAATAAAAAGTTCACTTTTAAAGTACATTACCTTCAATGCTAAGTCCATGAGATCCTTAGGCACACCTTGACCAGCCGCTTCCAAATTCCGGACTAAGTGTCCAACAAATTCTTTGTCACCTTCTGTAACCAAGGTGTAGGCTGTACCTTTTTCACCCGCGCGTCCGGTCCTTCCCACACGATGTGTGTGAGTGTCAATATCTCGAGCAATGTCAAAATTTACTACAGTTTTGATA
Organism: Bilobella aurantiaca; assembly: GCA_021029175.1. Lineage (NCBI taxonomy): Eukaryota > Metazoa > Arthropoda > Collembola > Poduromorpha > Neanuridae > Bilobella > Bilobella aurantiaca. The sequence continues at coordinate 8,444 of VYYI01003699.1, forward strand.
TGTGGAATGTCCAAACCCCGGGCTGTAGAAAAAAGACCGAAAACTTGTCAAGATGAAGCCGAGGACAAGACAAGTTGATTTGACGTACCAGCTACATCGGTGGCCACGAGAATAGGACACTCCTTCTTCCGAAAACCTTGGATTACTTTATTCCGCTCAATTTGATCCATGTCGCCATGTAATAGGAAAGTCTCAAATTCTTTTACCTTGAGATTTGCATATAATTCTTCCGCATTTGCCTACAAGACGAATGGGTGATAATATTTTCCAATTATTTATGTAGTTATAATTTCATTCTAAATTAGATTTATTTGGACAAATTACCAAATTACCTTCTTTGTTACAAAAATAAGAACAGAACCCTCTGACATGAACTCAACCAAATGGGCTGTGAGCCAGTTCCATTTACTCCCTCCCAAGGGATGAACCATGACAATTTGCTTAATGTCAGAATTCGCTTCTCCTATATCTCCCTGTAAAAATGAGAATAAAATTATTTTAAATCTAAAATCTGAAACCTTTTCTTTTCAAAATTAGATTACCTGAACCACCCTAATTGGATCTGAAAGTGCAATTCTTGCTAGTTGTTCCACCTTTTTCCTGAAGGTTGCACTGAAGAGTAGGGTTTGTCGATCAGGGCGAACATGATCGCAGATGGAGCGTACTTGCACTTCAAATCCCATATCGAACATTCTATCTGCTTCATCTAGAACCAGGTATGACACTCGAGTCAAGTTTGTCGCTCCCATTTTCACCATATCGATCATCCGCCCCGGAGTTGCCACTACAATTTCGGCGCCTTCTTCCAGTACTTTAGATTGTTCCCATTTCGATCCACCACCATAACAGCAGCATACACGTAGGCCAAATGCCTTTCCAAACTTTTTGGCTTCATTATAAATCTGTTTGTTAAAAAAAGGGTATGAAGAGAGAAAGAGAAATAAAAATATGATGAAAAATGTATGTAGTATGCAGTTAACCTGTAATGCTAATTCTCGAGTGGGACATAAAATGAGTCCAATCGGACCGTCGCCAGGTTTCAGCTCACTCTGATCAGCAATATGAATTAGCATTGGCCAAAGAAACGCAGCTGTTTTACCGGAACCGGTTTTCGCAATTCCTGATCAATTAAAAATGTTCTTAATCAAATGATATGAAACTCTGATAACTGGCTTAAATAGTTACCAATAATATCCCTCCCCATCAACGCAATAGGAATTCCTTGAGCTTGAATTGGAGTAGGTTGTGTAAACTCAGATTTTCGAATTATTTTCATTAGAACTTCAGGAAATCCTAAATAAGAAATTCATTCTTAATTGCTAGTTTCGTTTTTGTAGGTTTATTTCCTTACCCAAATGTGCAAAACTGCTTACAGGCTTCGGAATCGCTGCTCCACTGACCTAGTTAATTAGCGGAGCTCGAGAATATTACAGGTTTACATACAGGACATGATGTTTCTTAATTTGAAGTTAAATGTACCTTAATTCCAAGGGTAACTCGTAACTCTATTACTCGATCCTCTGATAAATCCGCTATTTCCTTATGCTCTTGATAAAAGTTGCTTTCGAACGCTGGATATGTCACGGTTGAATGATCAATAGGTGGTAATGGATCAATCCACTGAAAAAACATTTAACACTATTAGAATAGGCAATTGAGAATAACCGTAAAATATTGTACCTTAGATTTCTTCGGTGCAATCGGATTTCCGTCCTCGTCATAGTCAATACCTTCATTGCCCGAATCTTCATCTTTGCCAAAATCGGGATTTTCAGCAACGTATCTGAGTCAAAATTTGGTATAATTCATATTTCCTGAAGCAAATTATATTACATTACAACTTGATTTACCTGTAATAGGTCTCTTCGTCATCTTCCTCCTCTATATCATCCCGAACACCCTTCGTTTCTGTCACTTTCTGTAACCTCTTTGGATCAGCCTCTTTCTTGACCTCTTTCTCAATTCCAGCCATAAAAGCATCTAACGGATCATCATCGTCGTCGCTTCCGCCCCTATATGACGGACTTCCTGGCGCTGGTTGATACGCCAATTCCTCTACTGGCTCATCATTGAAATATTCTTCTTCTGTGGTCCTCGGACGCCGAATTCCGACTGGCGAAGACGATACACTAGTGAAGCTGCTTCCACCACTAACACCTGAAGTTCCAGGCAAAAAGGGACGCATTGCACTATTTATCTGGTTCATATTCGTGTAGCCTCCTCGACTGTTGACCAGGCAGCTCGGCGGCGGTGGAATTGCTGCACCGCCGCCAGTTGCCGGTGTGAACTGAATGCCCCGTCCATAACCGCCTCGCCGCATGATAAATTTAATTCACCTATAGGCACATGACATTTGTTTAGGTCGTGAGGGCAATGGATCAAGTGAATTGAATTTTAGTCTTGTTTATGAAATCGGAATAAAACAATCCCTAACAAGATAAGGGAACTACCTGGACTAATCTTGGAAGCAGCCGCAGCCGGCTGAACTTGCTGCTCAAAAAGACCAGTCAAAAATGAGTCGCTCCAAGTCGAAAGTGTTTCCCAACGATATTCGTCAGCGATTTTCCTCGGCTGTAACAGGGTCTGGAGATGTCGGTTCCAGCGCTTCCAGCCCCAGCGTTTCTGCAAGAGGAGCAGCGAAACATGACATTCAACTTTCGCGGATACGGGGAAGTGATACGGAAGAGGAGGACGAATACCAAGATATCGAAACTCTCAGTTTCGAGAACCAATTTCGCAGAGTTGAGCCCTGTCCAGAATCAATTACACCTGGACAATTACTTACTGGACTCTGCGCTTCTATCGGTAGTGATATTAAGGAAGAGTGCGCTTACCTCTTTACCACGTTGACCTTCCAGATGACCTCGTATACCGAAGAAAACGTACGGAGAACTGCCTTAATTTCACGATTAATCCTTCTGATTATTCAGGTACAATTTTTTGTTGCTATTTTGTATTATTTGTATTATAAGGCACTTTTCTTTTACTTTTTGCAAATTCTGCTTATGAGCACGGCGTCCATTCTGCTAAATTGTTAATGAAGATCGTTATTAATCAAGTTCAAGTAATTATGTAGTTACTAGCAGTCTTGACACTGACACCGCATATCAACGATGGGTTCAAAACTTCAGGACCTGAGTCAATGGGTGCGTTGGATAGGCTAGTTAATGCCACATTTGGAGGTAACTCATGTCATGGCCATTGATT
>VYYI01003700.1:0-11645 GCA_021029175.1 Bilobella aurantiaca
GCTGATTTTGTCGAATATGTAACAAAAACGATGCATTTCGTCGGTAAATCGCAACAATAGAGAAAGGAAAAGCTATTGTTTCCTTTACGTTGCAGGGCCCCTGGGCCCTTAGGATGCAAAAATCCCTTTTGACTTGTCACTTTCTCATTGACGACACATTACCGGAGTTGACGACAATCGCGACGTTAGCTGTCCCGTGTGGAGGACATATGCATAAGGCATAACAAAAGCCATTGAACTTTTTTCTTTGAGTAGAATGAGGAGCCCTTGATGACAAAGTTATTATTAAATCCCAGGGGTCAGGGGCCCTTTGACACGCAGCCACACCTTGATTTCTAGAAAAAAAATGCATTGTTCGGGAAAAATCTTTTTCTAAAAAAAATCTTGTTTTTTAAATTCCTAGGTTCACTTGAGATCACATTTTATAATGAACGGAGTATGTGTACGATGGAGAGGTTGGCTGGACTTGGAGCGGCTCGACGGCGTAGGCTGCCTCGAATATGACGAAGAGTTCGCACTGGTAAGTTTGTTCAAACAAAAATTTAGAACAAGATTTTTTTTTTAGATTTAGAACAAAAAATGTTTTTTAAAAATTAGATCGAGGATGCCAGTCTCCGTGAACAAATTGAGCGTTACAATCAACGAATTCGAGATTTTGAAGAGAAAAATCGCGTCTTCTGTGGTCAGCAAGCTGAGAGAATCGAAGCGGAACTAATCGATGTAAGTAAAATCTAGTTTACAAATTGTTTGTGCAAATTGTTTATTGACTGCAAGTATTGGCAATATTTTGTAAATTTCATCCCTTCAAGGGACGCCTAAGGGCCCTCGTACGTCAGGATTCAAAAGTCCCTTAAGTCTCAAGATAAGAGTTGCCAGCCACGCTTTGAGAAAACAGTGTTGCTCGTTATGTTTGTCATTGATACGAGACTGTTACACAACGTCGGGAAAAGAGGCCCTTCAAGGCCCCTTGAATCTTGACGCCTTCTGGACGTTTAAGAATCGAAGGGCCCCTGATAACTTTTGACCAAGAAAGACCCTTTTAGCAATAATAACACAACAACATTTCATTCATTTTACAACACTATTCGCTCCGGTTCAGTTGGAAACAGTTTGGAAACAAAAGAGTCATAAAACCAAAGGAGCCCTTAAGTCCCCTCCTTCCAAATTGTTTGCTCAATAAATCTCCCTAAAAGTGTCAATTGAGTCGTCAAGAAGCCAGAAGTCGAAGGGTTCATAACGATTGGTTCTGGAGGAGTGACCTCTGACCAGAAAAGAGGGCGAATGGACACACCAATTGTCAGCAGGGCCCTTAAGTCCCCAACACTTCTACAATAGCCTCTGCGGATGCTCTTAATTGGGACCGGACCCTTTCACTTTTCAAAGTTAAGCTGGTTGTTCGAATCTTGGTTCATTACCAAGGATTTGGTCCTTAAGGGCCCACTGAGCCCTTAGAACCTCACGTTGGCTCAATTGCTAATCCAATTCTCTCAGCAATTTGTCGTCTTGGAGGTCCCTTTTCCAATCCCGTTAACTGCGTGCGTGTATGTCAATTTGTAAAAGTAACCCTTTGCCGAACTCTGTTAGTTCCTTTGAGGCGTTAAATTGGACTCGAGCGTCGTTTGTCGGCTTTCGTCTAAGGGCCGGGCCCTTTAAAAAAAAATTGAAAATTCAAACAACTCGTGTCAGAGTTCATGTTCTCGTGCACTTGTGCATAAGGGCCCACAAAGGGAACAATGACATTTCATATTCATACTTTGTAACAAGTGTAAAACGAGGCGACTGTCATATTAGTCTCATCAAACAGAAAGTCCACTTTCTCTCCTCGGCCCTTATTCAAATCAAATGTAATTTATGCAAGGGCTCCCGTTTAGGGGGGCCCTTACGCTCCCGGTATTCCAGAAGAGTTCAGGTTTCAAAATGATGAAAGGCTGAGCAGGTTTGATGGTGATGGAAGGCCCTTGATGTCACACCGAGGATCAAATTAAGAAAGTGATGATGACATAAGGGCTCCTCTTTGACACTTTTAGGCCCTCAAAAGTGCACAAACGCTTCCTGCATTTTTTAGCTTAACTTAAGGGCCCCCTCCACAAGTGGATATTTCTCTCCTATTTCTCATTAATTCAAACACACTTTCGTGTTAATACGGTTTCACAATAATCTTCTACTTGTTTACACTACAGCTCAAGTTTTGTTTAACATATGAATCCAGCATCCAGCATATGAATCCAGTATCCAGCATCCAGCATTCAGCATCAATGAACAAAATGAACACATGAACATCAAATTAAAATTCCCGCAAAAATGCCAGGGGTTCATGCTCAATGCCTTTCTGCCCTCTTTTTAATTTACAAGGAATTTAATTAACCTCCTTCTCAATGGGAACGACAATTAATTTAAATTAAAAAACCTTAACTTTAGAAATTCCTTTAATTTACTTCGCGCTGATTGATTTTCCTTTTCAAAATGAGCATATTTGAACAAGGGCTCTTTTTTAGAACAAGGAGACAAAAGCCCTGTTTGAACTTTCATCAGATGAGGCGGCGCACGGTGCAAATTCTAAAAAAAAATTCTTGGAATATTACTCCTATGCAAAGCATTTCATTCGATCTGCTTCGTTTAATTGTTTTGTTCAACTTTCAACTCCCATTGTTCCCTCCATAAATTGTGCCGGAGCCCACAAAAGGGCCTCCGAAACTCAATTCGAGCCAGTTTTAGCCTAAGCTATGAATATTAAATTTTAAAAACAAGGCGTGAGCCTTACAGAGGGGCCTTAAAATTAATTTCAGGAGGGCCCTTAGAAAAAAATATTAATTTAAAAAAATCCGCTCTTTTCTCTTCCTCGAAATTTAATTTTCCAATATTAATTTACATAATAAAAGTAAATCATTATGAGGCGTTAATTGAGGTGGAAGTGCGTGTCATTCGAGGAGATTCAAATTCAATTCCTCATCTTCTCGTCTAATCCTCCAGATTAAAAAGGCAGGGATTCATAAATCTCGTCCGAATTACTGTCACTTCTTCACATTTCAATGTCGTTAACCCTTGCAATAATCCAAAACAAACAGAGTCCGGGATGCATAATCGCGATGAATCCTGCGATGAGTCCTGCGATGAGTCCTGGGAAGGGGAAATGTGGCCTCAGCAACACTTGTGCTCTCGCCCGCTTCTCTACTCCCTATTCAAATATCGCCTCCAAGTGTTCTTAATTACTGTTGATTTAAAATATTCTGGATTATTCAAACTCCGCACATCGCTTTTCAAACAGCGATTTTCAACAAGCTTTTGAAAACAGCGCTCTTTACACCTCCTAAATCCTTGTCCTCAATTGAATTGAATTTGTGGACCACACGGCACATCTGAGCATACAGAGAAGGGCCTTTTTAGGAAGCTTTAAAAATTTTGCATTTTCAAAGGCTCGCGCTGCTCAAAGTACTCATGTTAGCGCTGCTCAAAATCGCTTCATTGAGCATTTTCAAAAAGCTTCATTGATACCAAATGCTCACTTAGCACTTCGAATTGCTCATTTTGCAATTTGTATGGAGCGATTTTTTAAGCCGCGATTTGCAAAATCCCTAATTGAATTACATCGACACGATTCTCCAATTTAGCCTCCAATTGAAAATCTTGAGAGCTATTTGCTGAGCATGAGTTTATGAGGGGACATTTGCATCAAAATGCGTTTTTATTTTTTTTTAAATTCAGACATTTTTTTTTGAAGTATAACATAATTTCTTGTGTACGTGTACACGTTCTCATGTACAAAATCGTGTACAGTGTACATAATGTTGTACACTAAATTTAGAACAGCAGATGACAGTCCATAAGTCATGAAAGCGCTTCTTTGACTTTCAGCGTCACGCCCCTGCAGGAAACGACAAATGAATTCAAATAGGGGGAAAAGGCACTTTCGTCTTTTTGAATTCAAAATTTTAAAAAAATGGGCTTTTTATTCTAAAAGTTTGAAAAAATCCTATCATTATCCTTTGCGATAATTACGCGTAGGGGAAGAAAATGAGAACAAGGAAAAGTGGGGTCTGTGCAATTTAAAATTCGTTTGGCCTACTCATCGCAGCCCAACTCATCGCAAGCGATTTTTCATCGCAGCGAAACAAGGCTTTGCTCTGAATTACTAATTAGCCTACTAATTGGTATCCTGACAAACAAATTAATGAGTAGAAATTCAGAGTCGTAGCCCCTTTTCCTTTACCATTGTCCATTTCCCTGAAATTGAACAACTGTTAAGGGGCCCTGATTAATGACCCTTAGAGGTCAGCGTTTAGGAAAAAAGGCGTCACTTTAAAAGAAAGGGACAAATTAGTAGTAGAGGGGGCCCTTAGCCTATAGGTCCTTAGACCATCAATGACTGATTACTTAACCAGGACTCTGTTTTATTTTCAGAGGAAAAAGGCCGAAGTCTCGGTGCCCGTGTCGGGGATGACAATGTCGCACTGACGGGCGACATTCGCAAGTTACGAACGGTCGCCGCCACGGTTCCGAATCCTGCGCCGCGCCACTTCACTCACAATCCAAAATTAACAAGGTCAACGACTCCAGAAGACCTCCTGTTCTAAAAATTTTCAAAAAAAAGTTTAGCTACTTCCTCCGCGGAGATTTTTTTTTAGAATTCTAGAATTCTGAGAAGCACCACTTTTTAAAAAAAAAATCTTGTTCAAACTTATCAAAACAAAAGCTTGCCCACTTAGTTCCTGTTCTAAAAAATTGCAAGAAATTTCTAATCAAGGCGATGCGAAGAAAAGTAAAAGTTATATTACCTCGTTCGTTACTACCAGTTAAGGACCCTTAAGAAAAGTACCCCTTAAGTACCCCCTCGTATCGCTCACTTCAAGATGATTTCGTTGTAAATTACACTTGAAAATATCCTAAACATGTAAAACGTGTGTACATCTTGTGTAAAGATTCTTAAGAAGAAGGCATGGCGTACTACTACTAGTTATTAGCTAAATTATGAATAAATGTGATGTGATTCGCTAAAAATTGAGCCAATGGGAAAACTTTATTCATTTGCGGAGAGTTCTGCGCAGCATTCATACCTTCATCGACTAAAGGCCTCCAGTATTTTTCGAAGCACTTAAGGGCTCCTACGCGTGATATGATTTGAGTGCCAACATCAACATGAGAATTGAAATGTGAGCCCTTATTCCAAGGGTCCTAAATGCTCGTCCCTTGTAAAGGAAAGTGTCAAGAAGAATAAAAGTTCTTTTTTAAAAAGTGCTTCATCTCCTTCCTTGTGACAATGATCTGAGACGGGCAAGGAGGGAGGGCCGGATTAGTTTCCATTTCAGGGGGCCCTTAAGTCTCGAGGCCAAGGTAAGGGCCCATGAGCCCTTGATTTCAATGGACCTGAAATCCAATCTGTCTCGTAATATCTAGGTAATATTCTTACATTTATGAAGAGCTACATTGAACGCGAGTGTGTGTTACTCCCTTCAATTTATAAATAAACCAGGTGATTATCCCGTCTTAAAAGCCTATTCAATTAGAAAAGCTTCATTTCACTTCCTCTCACATTTCCAAGCCTTTAGCCAGTAATTGGCCCTTTTCTAAAAAAAAAAAATTAAAAAAAAAAGTTCAGAACAAACTTTAAAAAAAAGTTGAGTAAAAAATGCATTGATCTGAAATTTAAGTGTAACGGGCATACCGAGCATTTCATAACGCCTCTTCTACACAATTCACCGTTTTCAAAATACCACCAGTTAAGTTAATCCAAACAAAGGAATTTTTATGTTTGAAACCACTTATTACGTGTGGGTGTAATTTGAATCAAGAATGTTTGAAAATTCTTAAAAAAAAACGTTATTTTTAAAACCATTTTGAACACAAGCAATTTTAAAACAACTTTAAAAAAATTTTGTCTCTCCGCCCGTTTTCAAACTTTTGCCCTTTCTAACTTTTTTAAAAATTTTGTCATGGGGCACAGCGGGACTTCTCAATTAATATGGCAAGTCACGACTTCATTCTTTTTTAAAATTTTAAAAAAATCATTTTGTAACAAATGATCTCTCATTTGTTGGGAGAATTTCCATAGAAGGGTTCACCCCTTCCTCATAGCTACAAAATTAATTTTGGAAATAAAACTTGCTTCAGTTTAAATTTTTCCTCTTCATTTTTATTATTCGATCAATTATACCGAGCGTTTCTAAAGGTCAGGAGATTTGAAGAAAGGCAAATTTTACGAGTACAACAGAATATAGGGAGAATTGTGACATTTGTAGAATTTAGAAAGCAGTTCTGGAGTACTTTTTCCCTCGTAAGCGTTAGAATCACTTTTGAAACGCTCTGTACATTTGTTGTACTCCAAGTGACTGTTCGTCGATGACGCGAAATGATGCGATGACATTGAGAATGATGACTTGAAAAACGGCTAATGGCGTCTTGTTCTCTCGCGTAAATTGTTTTGTTGACAATCAATTGACCAAATTGGAAGTGACGGGGTGCAGGGCCTCAGCGAAGGGCCCACGCAGCCCTTGGAGCCTTCGTTGTGGACACAAGAGAAGGGTGTTTGGATATCGAGCCCAAAATAAAAGGTGACATCTCAATCGACTCGGGCGATGACAAATGATAGTGAGGCAGGAGGCCAAAGGGGCCCTTAGCCAAGGGCCACTGACTTCAAGTGCTCTCTCGCCTGAAAAGTAACAGATTCATCTCTATTTTGAGCCCTGGAATTTTCAAATCAAATTCTAAAAGTGGGCCTCACCCTCTCATCTGGCACTCTCAATTTGAGGAAAGATAGGAGAGCCCTTTAGGAAGGGGCCCTTATGAAGAAAAAAAAAGTTTATTGAGAAATTCTTGGGGTCATTGTTGAGAGTTGAATTGAAAAGGAGAAATAAGGGGGAGGGGGGCCCTTGGGAACAAAAACTTTTCAAACTTCAATTCTTCAGTAGTGTTACCTTTCAATTCTTTTCAATTTAGATCTTTGATTCGATTCACACTCGGATCAACAATTTTTTTTCTTGGAAATGAATTCTGTCCGTTGCTAAGGATCCACGGCTCTTCCACGGTCCACGGTGCTCGACGTAGCACCGTGTCATTTTGCCTTCTTCCTTGTTTGCTCTTCAATTGACTTCTTTTTTAGCTTCTTGACTCTCCCCGCCCCCTTCTCAGGCTGAACCTTGTTAGGAGCCCTTAAAGGCTCCTTGACAGGGCCCTTAACTCCACAAAAGTGAAATTGTTGCATGTTTCCATGAATGGACTTGAGGTAGGTTGAGGAATAATAAAAACTACAAAACCAAGTCCACCACGAGAAGTGCACTGTTTGTTCAAATATTATTGACTGTGGCACACAAAAACCGCGCTCACCACTCTCCGCATGCACTGCTGCAGTGACTACCACAACCGTGGAAGTGGACCACGAACCGCACCGCCGCGGTCGTCGAGGTGCCGAGTACTGGGTCAACCCAAATCCACCAAGGTGACCCATACTTGGGCAAAGGTTACCGAACCTCGCGGTCCATGACCTCAAGGTCAACAGCCTCGAAGAATCAAACAGAGTTGTAGTATTAGTGGTGGCGGCGCACGCTTCTTCGTAGAAAAATGCGGAAACGTTCAAATCTGACATCGTTTTCAATTAGTTGTTGATTTCGTTTTCAATATTGCAACAAAACCAATGAAATTCCAACAAGTTTTTGAGATCAGATTTAGGTTCAACTAGTTCAATTCGGTGAACTGAATTTTAATTTAGAATTGTGTGCGGCCCTTGTAAAAAATCATAAGTACCCCAGCTACACGGCCCTTATTAAAAGGGCCTATGAATTTCAGTACGGAGCTAATTTGACAGTTTGAGCCGTTTTCGTTTTTAAGTCTCCATGAATAATTATCGAGGGGAAGGAAGGGTCCCTGGAAGAGGAGGCAGCGTTGGTCGCTGATCCTTCCAGGCCCCGAAGGGATCATTTGGGCCAAGTCTTCCTAGTAATCCAAAGGTTAATTCCCTTTCATCCCGCCAAACTGTCAATCAAGGGCTCCTCCAAGTACCCTCCCCTTACCCAATCTAAAAAGCAAAAGGTATAAAATTCGAAGCTCAACTGTCATCAGTTGCGCTGCTCCTGTAAGCCTCATTGAGCCTCAATTCGACGACAACGGTGGTCGTCGCTTGTCTTCAAAGTCTCAATTCCGGATCAACGGTGCACCGTGGGCCGCTGTCACCAGGCATGTCACCACCCACGGTCTCCGCAATATCTTCTGCTTCAAAAAATGACTCGTTCCGGCCTTCATTTACCTACATGCGGCAATTTCCTTCCCTTTTTAGAAAAGCACCGGAGTCAGAAGGGGGTCTTAATCCCCCATTATTAAAAGCATCAGCACACGCTTCCAGGAAGTTACTACTCTTACTTCACATTCAGGGGTAGATTCACACATTATTGACATCTGGGGAGGCAGAGCACTGTCCCTGACCATGACTTTGGTCATGTACAGAGCATTTCTTAAGTAACCACTCAAGACAAAGTCCGGAAACTGCACTGACGCTCTAAAGCAGGAAAACAAATCAGCGCAAAATCCTGTTTTTGTCACTGAACAGCTTTTACCTGTCATTAGCAACCACGCGGTGATTTTCGTGTTAGTTTTTAACTCCCGATTTTTACATTTACATTTAGTTTCTCCAACTTTCTCTTTTTTTTTCACAGACATCTCGTTTTGAAAGGCTCTGTACAGAGCCCTTCAAAACGAAACCCCAATCGCTATGTAAAATATTGCAAAGTCAAAAATCGGCTGCGCTGAAAACATAGCAGCCTTCAAAAAAAGAAAACGCTCGTTCCAGCACCTTTGCTTCCAACAATACACTGTAACTTCAATTGTAAATAAAACATTAAATCCACATTACGTACGAACAGGCTTTACTGTGACAGCTTTGCTTTTGTAAGCATCTTAATAGCATGTAGTATGTAACAACTAACTTAACATTGTTCAAGAGCCAAACAACTCACATACACTCTACTGCAGCTTCTTAAGATTCAAAAACCATTTTTTAAGTTTGTTGCGAAGCGCTCTGTACTTCCACTCTCCTATCCGCAACAGCATTTGCAATGAGGCGGACTCAAAGTTGCGGGGTTCTGGAATGGCTGGAACACTTCTCCAGGAATTCAGGGCTGGAACGCTGCCGCTGAGAGAGGCACGTTCTCCTCGTCGCTTCTTCATTACTTTCACTTGGTGAAGCCTCTGTAATGATTAAGGGAAAGTGGAGAAAGTTCAGCCAAGCGCAACTAACCCGCTCCTCCGGATTTGGCTTCTGAAAAAGACCAGGCGAGAGAGGGAAATCGCTGCAGCAGCGCAGCGATCCCCTCCACTTCCATTTACATTCCTTATTTATAAATCATCCGCTCCAAACCCCCCAGAGAGCCTTCTTTCCAAGATGGCGGATCATTATCACTCATTTCCAACACAAGTCCCACTTTTTTTAAAAAATAGAACACAGCGCTCTTCATGCTCTATTTTTAGAACAAATATTTGAAATCAATCCATTACCGACTCATGTCAAGCGAGTCATGTGTCCACCCCGCCCCCTTGTCGTCCTATACAATCAAAAAAAGGGTTCAGTTGACAGAAGGAATTAAGATCAAAGATCCGTCACCCCACTCTTTTTTTAAATCTACTTTTTTCTAAATTATCTTTCCAAAACGTCGCCTTTTTTAACACTTTATTTCCACATAGAAAAGATTTGGTGATTTTGATTCTCCTCGAGAATCACTCCACTTTCCCACGGGAATTTCTATTCAATCAAAAACTCTCGCATTGTTCCCCAATTTCACAGAATATTACATCACCGTTTTTACAACTTGTAAGAAAAATTCTCTGAAAAATTCCCTGAAAAATTCCCTAAAAATTCTTTTTTTATTTCCATGTAGTTACGTAACTTCAAAGTCAACTTTTATTAGTTTTAGTTACACAAATCAGTTCTCAAACGGGATAATAAACAGCAGGAAACAGTACACAAAAAAAAATCACTGCTTTCAATTACTATTAAAAATTACAATGGCCTCCACTTAGCGAATTAATTAACTTCACTTAGCGAATTAATTAATTTCAGATCATTTGTAAAAAACCCTGCTGTGTTAAAAACAGCGCAGTTACATCACTCTCCCATTAGCTTTGAGATCAGTTAGTTAGTTAACTTTTTAGTTAGGTTAGTTACCCAACAGTCAAAAAATCCACTCAAACCCTAAACAAACGAAACACCTAAAAATGCATTGTCAGCAGCAGTGACTAACGAAAAACTTTAAAAACGTAACTGCACTGGTGGGTTAATAAGTTAAGTTAAGTTAATTCAGCTGCAATTACAGCTTAATTAACGTTAATCATTAAAAAAATTGATTAAACTTAAAAATCTAAAAATTTAGTCTCTAGAATCTTGGAAATTCCAAGATTTTGGAATTATGGTATTTGAACTTTAGTTTTTTTTTTAAATTAAGCAAAGGCTATTTCTCCAGCGACAAATAATTTCTCAAATTGACGTCGTCACTTATCATCCTCATTAAAAATTAGCCGCGCAAATCTCTATACTCTTTCCCTCACTATCTCTCTCCAGTCAAGTCCAGCTCGACGCTTATCTGAAAAACGCTTATGGACGCTGAAAAATAAGGAAAGTGAGCTTGAGAGGCCTCTTTTTCTAATTATTTTGAAGGAAGTGTGAAAAGTAAAAGAGGTTCAGCTCCGTCGTTATCACTCCGGGATTTTCCTTTCAAAACTGTTCACACGCTCCAATTTTCTCCTTCCAGCCCTGCGCTCCAGCGCTGTTTTATCCAGAATCAATCAAGCGCTGAGAGTAGAATGTGGAGTTCTCGGAAGGCATGGCCTGGTTTTCCTTGAAGCGTTTGTCGCTTCAGTGCAAATGCACGGATGTTCACCAAGTGCTTGTAGCACTCGAGGCTCTTGCTATACCTAATCAAATTAAAAAAGAAAAATCTCATTACTCCTTTCAATTAAAAGGTCCACAAAAGGTCCTTAAATCGCTGTTCAAATATGTTCAAACACGTTCAAACATTGTCTGAATCAATTCGCTCACAATTCTAAATCTTAGAATTAGAACTCCTTTCAAATCAATTTCTACACCGTTTAGTACAACGCTTTTCATAATTGAGTGACACAGAACAATGAAGCGCTAAGAAATTTGAGCCGCTTGTAAATTTAAATCCGTGTTTTACGAATTTCCATTTTCTGAATGGTGGGCCCTTAAGTGGATTTGGACTTACGTTACTTTTCTTATTCCAAATTGAACAAATGTGTAAACAGGGGGCCCTTAAAAAGTGAAAATTTCCATTATAAAGGGGCCTTAAGATTCCTCTGGAGGAAGTGGGTGAATGAAAGTAGCGTGGGAGAAGATAGTCGTTTTATCTTCTTAAGGGAGCTTAGGACTTAAGGGCTCTGGGAGACTTATCTTCTAAATGTGAAAGCATTAGGCGGATTACAGGTAGAAGATGAAGAGATCTCTTCCCCAAAAGCTCCCTTAATCACAACTCCACAATGACTCACAAACAAACAAACTTCAGGAGATTCATTCATCTCCCTAAATATACTCAAAATAAGACTCATTCAGTGTCCATCCGACCCGGCCGGCGACACACCAAGCGACAGTCCTCGGGGGCCCTTCGACAAAAAGGCCTCTCGCATAAACAGGGGGCCCTTGATAAAAAGAG
>VYYI01003701.1:0-11644 GCA_021029175.1 Bilobella aurantiaca
AGTGTTAGGCCATCAAATCCATCAAAAAGCTCTCCCATTAATTCCTCATCTGAATTTTCATCAATTTCAATAATAGGTAACTGGTTTCCGCTGCCTCCTTCCGAATTAAATTAAGTTGTTTGAGTTACCTGAAGTTTAAATTGTGCTGTATAAGATTTTCGTAATAGTTTACGTTTCGGATCCATCGTTGAATTGGCTGTGTGACTCAGTACATTTAACACTCTCAGCGTGTTTTTAAATTACCTATTAGAGCCTCTCAATTTTTTGATTTTTTTTAAAAGTGCGGGTTATACACGGGAGCGGCTTATAGTCGCGAAATTAGGGTAGTTCCCATTGAGGCAACCATAAGTGTGTAATAAAAGTTGAAAATCATTCTAGATAATTATAAAGTATTAGCTACTTTGTTTTAATGCTCTGTGTCGGTCTGTCTGTCCGTTTACGCTATAACCCTCTACCAAACCGGGTTTCTTTAAATCTGCAGGAAAATATTCTAAGAATCAACAGTCACGTCAAGTTCAAAGAAGCGTCATGTCTAATGTGGGTCTTACACTTCACCCTCATTTTGAACCCCTAAGTGACCTTCAAAACCAAAACCGGTGTTATCGCGTTTTTGCTAGTTTACAGGTTAAGGTTATGAAGGTCCTAATTACCTCTGATCATATAACCGACTTACAGACACTTATTATAGGGAGGCACCCAGGCACAAAAGAGGACTAAAATCTAGGGACATGACATGATTTTTACATCTACGGATAAACATGATCTAAAAATATGATAAACACGTCGGTGATCAGAAGATGTGGATCAGATGTTAAATTTATGAACAATTCTTTAAATTCATTGATACGTCATATCGCCAATTTGAGTTTTAACTGTCTTGCGTCTAAGTGGTTTTGAGGCCGAAATCATGTACATAAGCATAAATTGGCCTGCTTTGGATTTTGTAATAGTTCACGATAGTTAACTTGATAACAATTTTTTCTCAACGTTTTTTATATCTTCAAGTATGTAACCAAACCCATCCTGGGACAAGAGGATTTTTACTTTTAAATTAAAATAATTAAAAACAACGCCTTACTCTAGCGCTCATCAGAGAGTAATTTTTGTAGTGTTTTGCAAAAACAATTTGTTCATTTGTCGGTTCCAATTGTATTTTACCTTGAGAATTTTAAAGTTTCAAGTTTGAACTTGCTTCTGGAGGTTTGGATATTTTTCGAACAAAGAGAAATGCTACCTTGAAATTTTGCCCTTTTTCCTTAGGCTAAAAACCTATTTTAAAAATAAAAGGCCAAATTTTAGGAATCCGTCCATAAGTTCCTTCCTAGAGCAAGTTCCCTTTATTTGAGTCTGCAATTAAAGGAATTTAAATTCATTTGACTTTGCAAATGAGAGAATTATTTTAAGAAGGTAAGTCAATTTATTATTAGTTATTTTGATTGTGCTGAATTGGACAATCAAAAATTTACTAGCTCACAGGCCTCGTAAGCTGCAAGCTTTGAGTCCCTTAATTAATTACTGAACTTCGATTTTTGAAAAAAATACTGACTGGGCTAGCAAGTAAATTCAAATTATTTTAATTCATTTTGCTTCAGTTTTAACACAAATAATCATTATTAATTAGTCATTAAATCACTAATACAATCAAGAAAATATTTCAACTATTGATTTAATAAAAAATAAAATTATTTATCGAGTTCTCGCAACCAAAAGATAATTGGTATTTGAAACCCATTTCAATTAAAAACAGTAGAGTTTTCCAAAGTTGATAAACTAAATCTAAAGTTTAGAGAATGTTCTAAATCAACTAGAATTATAATATATAGGAATTTCAATATTTTTAATATTTAAAATTTTCAAAATAAAAAAGCAAGTGAGCATAATTGTTTTTTTGCGTTCTATCGGAACTGTTGGCTATAAGTGTATAATTTGTTTCAAATCCCTCCAACATTTTATCAGTATTTTAAAACCTTATTGTAATATTAATGTAAGCTGAAACTTAATTTCTAGACTTGACCTTTCAATTCAACATACAATTTAATCTTAAAAATCCGCATATCCAAATAAAATATTTTTCCATGTTGTAATGTTTTTTACACAATAAGTAATTGTAAGTGTAAAGTAAACTAACATTAAAATGTTTCTTTTAAATTTCTTTTCATATATTTAAATATTGGCAATTAATATATTTGGCAATTAGATTGGAAATTGGCTCAGCTTTGCTGTCAAGTTCAATAACGCGGATATATTAGTAGTGTTACTTTTATGGCAAATAGTTTCTTTGCAAAAGTGTACTTTTGAGAACATTTTAACTACATCGCTGATGCATTACTCTTTTTGTTTATTTGCAGGTCACGTGATGTTGAGAGCATTCAAAAATCATATTGAAGCTGAAATGACCTCGGATCAAATTGATATCGAGCTTCATGAAATTTTGAATAAATGCAATTGTCAGGAGCATGAGGCCTTATTTCAAGGTATCCAAGTTATCTAATTTGAATTATACACAAGCCTTACACATCCTTATGCAATTATTACAAACAAATTGCGCTTGTAATGTTAGACAAAATTATATAAATTAAAATTTTTTTTAAATACTTATGGAAAAATAATTAACTTTTTACGGTAATGCTTCGTATATAGTGTAGTTGCCTAGAATAAAAACGTCTCTCATTAAACATCCCTAAAATATAAACTATATAAAATATGCATATAATAAGCAAGTGCATAATTTAGGCGTCACTCTGGCACAATTACGGATTCTTACTACGAGGCAATTAAGGCTGAAACTTCTGACGCTGTTGCCATCGGTTGTGAACTCCGATATAATTGCTACGGCCATTGCCTCCGAAATCCGCAAAACTGTCATTACTATAAAACAAGAGGCAAATGATGTAAAGGTAAAAGTGGAAAAGTCGGAGTCTGAAGCTACTAGGACTACAAGCGATGACGACGACGACGTGATGATAATTGACGAAGTCGTTGGGGAGGTAAGCGTCGTGGGTGCCGGCGTCGACACAGGGCGTAAGATCACGGAGGTCACAATCGATGACGACGAAGAAATGATGTCAGACTCGGAAAAAGAAAATTCGTCACAACCAATAACACCTTTTGTGCAAACTTCTGATCTGAGTGTACGGTAACAATTTAAGTTAGTTTAGCAGTTTAGTATGGTAAATTTTCACTTTTATTCTCTTTGTGCCTATGAACCACATTTACATAAAAGCATTTTAGAAGTTGAACAGAATTTTTTTTGCTATTAAGCCCTTATTCCCACTGCTTTTATAACTTCCATTGATTTGAGCGTTGGAACAATTTTCTTTTATTGGTATTAACACTACTAAAAATTTCAACAAAATGGTAAACCTTAGATTTAGAAATTCACTAATTGTTTATCCATGTTAAAGGTTTATAAATTCAATGGAATCCATCTAACTCAACCATTTTTATTTGGTTTTAGGATTTACCCATAGCGGAATTTCTTCCAATACCATCGACAATAACCAAAATCCTAGAGGCGGAAAAAATTGCACTTAATTTTACGGGTTCTACGATGGTTAAACCTCGGGCCAAGCCAACGCCCAAGCCCACAAAAGGTCGAGCGGGCTCACGTCTTGCAATTGAACGACCCTACATTGCAAAGTACGCAAAATCCAAGTGGGAGTCTCTTTACGAAGCTTGTGGGCCTGCAAAAATCTATTCTATTGAATGTAGCGACTGGGAGTGGTCGGCTCTTAACCAAGGCTCGCCCAAAAACCTATTTCGACTCGTCTCCAATCACTGCATAAATTTGTTCGAGATAAATTTTTCCTCCAATATGGCTATGACTTCGAAATTTCCCAGAAAGTTAAGTCTACCAAACTTAAGGGTCCTTAAGGCCAGTTCCAAGAATGATGAAGTATTCAACTATGGCACAATACTAAAGGAAGTCATTCTAGCTGCCGACGGAAAGTTGCAACGGCTTGAATTTATTTGCGAAAATATGAAGTCTCTGTCACCTTATTTCAAGGCCTTGAAATCTGCTAATGGCGGACTCAGTGGTCTTATGTCCTTGTCGATTGAAAACTACACGCAAGACCCAATTTTAATACTGTCTCTGGCCAGCTTCAAGATTTTGGCAAATTTAAGCTGCATCAATTTGCAAGACCTAATTTTGGAAGTCTGCGTAATGGACGAAGTAGAGTCTCATTTTAATGGATTTTTAAAGAAATTTACACAATTGAGAAAACTGACTTTCACGGGGTGTTTTCTAACAAAAAAGTTGACTGCACCACGAATCAAACTGGATTTTTCGGCAATGAAGACCTTGGAGTTACTGGAGCTCGGACCGAGCTACGTGAGCAACTCAATTTTCGACGACACTACAGTTCGACCGCCGAAAGGTAGAAAAGGTCGAAAATTGTTTCACCAAATTCGGGCCGAAAACGGTCTAGCGGGTCAAGGACAGCATAATGCTAACAAAAGAAACCAAGAACCAAGCTACTTCCCGGTAACAGTAAGGTTACCAGTTCTGCCAAAATTATGGAAGCTGCATTTTGGTCGACTGTACGAACTCGATGAGCTACACTTCCGAAGCTATCCAGTTTTGAAACTTTTTCGGCTTAACAGCCCGTGGCAGCTTGCTACTGGCTTGCAGACCGACATTGAACGCAAGGCAACTTTTCCAAACATAACTGGGCTTCAACTTCCCGACGAACTAGAAGACGACGGATTTGTTCGGAGTGTGATGTCACTTTTTCCAAAGGTGCAACACGTCTATATAAATTTGCCGACTGTGAAAGTACTGAGAGCATTTGCCTACAGTATGAAGTCGGTCAAGAGCTTGAATTATGTATATATAACGACTCAGTTCGAGTTTCCGTCAACAATGGACACTTGTTTTTTGGACAAACCATCGAAAGTCAAAATGTCAAAAAGTGAGGTTGAGCAACTTAAGGTTTTGAAAAAGTACAAATACTGGAGGGAATGGGCGGGTTTTCACGGAGTCGAGCTGCCCCATACTAAGGTCGTTCTGCGCGAACTGGAAAATGAGAACAAATACGCAGGATTATGCGTTCTGAAGGACAATTTTGCAAAGAAAGAGCGATTTGTGCTGGTTCACGTTGCTAGGCAACTGCGCCTGCCCTCAGGAAGTTCACACTGGGATGATGACGCATGTACTTACAGCGACACTCTAATTGGCTTCAAGGAATTTCCTACTAATATTGTGCTTGAAAAGGCCTCTCAGACACTCTCCATCAATTTCTCCAGGTTCAGTGGGAAGGTGAGGAATTTTTTCTAATTTAAAACTTTGAAAGTTAAATCATATGCTGAACCAAAATATTTTTTTTACTTGTTTTGGACTCACCAATCTTAAGTTATTTGTTTTTAATTTAACCTTATCGAAGTGTTTGGTTTAACTTTTTTTTAAACCTTTGTGATATTTGCAGGTATACAAGTCGCTCGATACAAATAAGACAACAAAGCAACAATCCAAGCAACGAGTGAAGCGATTCTTTCAATTCGATTCCTATGTTGCGGTAAATGTGGGCAACATCAAGAAAGATGAAACAAATTAGAATACAACTTTTTGCATAAAACACATTTGATGACAGTTGAATCCGGGGGTTATACACCATAATTAAATACATAATTAAGGATGTGTTCGCAGCAAGACTAACCAAGTAGGTTTATACGCCGCAGCATTGTTTTGAAATTGAAATCATATTTCTAAGAATTGATGTTCAATCAATTGTTGAGTGCAAAGGTATAATAGAGTGTCACATTTGAGATAGTTTCTCTGAGGTTACAGTGGATTGTGTCATATGCTTCAGTGCAGTGTCACATTCTGGTCATGTGTTCTGGATCAGGAAAAGTACAGAAACCAAACTAGAACCGCGTAGATACCCTATTCTCATATTAAAATTAAGTACACATTTTAGTAAATATTGTCTTCCGTGTTTTTCCTATAACGTGAGAATGAGACTTGTCCTGTGGCATATGATACTTGACACTGTAATGTAACCTCAAGTAAGCAATACACTGTACCTTCCCTCTTTCAAGCATTTATCTTCAACCAAAATAATAAACAATTATTGATGCCCGAACTGTATTAAAACTGTTAAAACACGTATTATTTAAGCAACAATAAAATTACCTCCGCAAAATTGCTTCTTGGCCATTTAGATCTTTTCAAGAATTTTTGTATATGACTTGTAGCATACTTTTTGGTGCGCGTGTTAACTAATTTTCAATGTAACCTTTTTTCATAGATGACAGTTAACACTTTTGAAATCTTCCTCATTCGCTTAACATCTAGCAGTAGTATTTATTAGTATTTAGTAGCGGAAGCGACGCGAAAGCTACTCTATGTTTTCGCCACGTCTGTCCGTCTATCCGTGCAAGTATCAAGATTACCGCAGGAACTACTTAAAATATCCCAAGTCTGTTTTCAGATATAAGCTCATTGAGGTCCGGCCTAGTTCAAGTTTGTTTTTGTTTGATCCCAAGTGTCAAACGTTCCATTCTATGAAAAAAAAAACCTCGAATTGATGTGATGGACGTACAGAAATAAAAAAATAACAGTAAAGAGAGGTATAGAAAATGTCAAAAAATTTCAAAACCAAATAAATGCTTGAACAAGAGCAATTAAAATTATTTTTGAAAAAATGTTTTATTACTGTTATTTCACTATTATCTAGTATAAGTGCCACGCGTTTGGTAAAGTTATCTTTGAATTGTATTTGGAAACGACATACAAATTATTATAAAAATTTAGTCTATACAAGGAATAAGCAAAAAAAAACCTTGCATGCCAAAAGAGCAATAACTAAATATTAAGAGCGTCAGTAATTCGAAATTTTAAAGTTTAGGCTAATCAAACTTTCAGGTTGTGAAAAGGGAAGAGTTTAATTTTGCAATTGAAGTTACCAATAATTTACGACATGAACACTATAAATAATTTCACAAGTCTGATCGGATATTTATACATTACGAGTAACTGAAAGGTAATTTAACAAATGAGATTAATTGCATATTATGTTATTGATGAGAAAGCCGCAATTGGTTGATATGTGCTAATTAGAAACCGATTTTAATTTGCACTACTTTACCTAATTAGTTTTCCCTTGAGACATCGATCCTCTGCATCTAACTCGAAACTCTCAAAGGTCATTTCAAATGCAAGGCTGTAAAATTGCGTTTTGGAAAATGGAACTTGACATTCACTGCCCACAATTTCACGCTCCAATGTACATGATGATTTGATGTCAATTTCTAGGCCAAAATGGCAAACAAAAACAGAGGATAAATATAAGGATCACTCACACAGATAAACAAAGCACTATGCTGTGGAGCAAAAAGTTCAAAACAAAATTCACTTGAAATGCTACGTTTTTTGCAAGTTTTAATTTTAATGGTGTTGTCATGTGGAGGCTTACAGGCTTTCAGAAAAGTGCAAACAAATATATTTGAAAATAGTCCAGTCCCCCATTTACTTCAACATAAGTATGGTATGTCACAAGATTTTTTTTTAAGTCGTAATTTTTGTACAATTACTAAAAAGTTAAAAAGAAAATTTTAAGTTAGAAATTTTCATTGTTTTAATTAAAAGGTATGCAAAAGCAACGTCCCAATTTGTGTTTTGAATATTTAAGACGCAGAAAACTTGTAAATTAGCCGACAGTTTATTTTTTCTAAATGTAATTGTTTACAAAGCTTGTAAAATCTTACCAACTATAACCTAAGCATTAATAGACGTATCAACAATATTATTAAACAAAAACTAACAAAAGCAAATAAGAATTAAGTCATTTCAAGCGTAAGTTTTCCATTTTTTTTTATATCTGGCGCTAAATTTAAAATTTAATAGTTTTAAAGCCGTTAAAAATAGCATTTTACGCCGAAAACTCAAAGTGAAACCATCAAGTTTTAACTAATTATTGTTTATCCTTCTTATATTCACTTAAAACGCTTTTAAAACCTGAACATAATTTTGTAATCTGAAGTGTCTAAATTATTTGTAGCCCTAATTCTTATACTGCTTAGATTCTTGTTATGCCTAGATTACTATTGCTTAAATTTTTGTTGCATAATGTATTCTGCTTAAATAATGGCGTGCTCCCTTTTTGTTATATGTTATTTGTAATTTTAAAATTTTGAACAAATTCTTTACTTTTAAATCTAGCAACTTTCTGTCATATATTCCTTGAAGAATTTTAATATAAAAAGATCAAACTGCAAAATATTGAATATAAAATTTTATTTTATGAAGCAAAATTTTTTTAATTGTTGTTTGTAAATATTGTAGGTCTTCCCGACCAATTTCATTCGCGTCAATCGTTTCCGGAACCCAAATATAATTTCCTAACTTCCGTTCCACAGGCAACTGTTGTGGCCGGGATCGGTTTGGTATTCTTAAAGGAAATTAGTGTTGCCTACGGAACATGGATTTTTATTCCAGTATTCATTATCCCTTTAATTATAGTTGCAGCTTCAATTATTTTTGTTCCTACAAATTTATGGACGGAGTTGATTCCAGCATTGCTCCTTCACTAAACGTTCATTGTAGTTTATCAGTTTTAACCTCTTTACATGGACAAATTATGTATGAGAATAATATTATTTGCTGCTCTAGTGTAAATATAAATTTTATCATTAAAATGAGTTAAAATTAAAGTATAAATAAGGATGAGAGGCATTTACAGGCAAACATTGTTGGTAATAAAAGACATTGTTAAGAAAAAGAACTATATTCATATTAGTGTTTAAGCTACATTTTTCTATATTAAAAGTAAAGCTTTCTTGGCAATAAAAACATGTTAAATTCTACCAAAAAAAATTATTTACTTTTTCATGCAGTTATTTATGAAAAAAAAAGAATTTTTACAATACTAAAGCCACATGATTAATTTTTACCTTGGATAATCGTTATTTGAAATATTTGGTACTTTTAGAATTTGTTCAAGTAATCTATATACAGCACGCTTGTACGAACAATAATCCTGATGTCATATTCAGCTAGAACATGCTGTTTTTGAAATTTCCCAACAAGCAAAATAATTAGTCGTATTATGGGCACTCACAAGTCGAGCTCAACAGCATGAGAAAAATTGAAGCAAACGGCAATTAATTTTTTATAAACAATTTCAAAAGTGAAGTTCCAAGATCTAAGCTTGACTCAAACATTAATAGTTTTAATTTTACTTCTCATGTTTACAATTCAAATGTCTTTTGAGCAAAGTAAATGGCTCCAAAACTTTCAGGAACATAATATTGAAAACTTGGTAAAAATATAGTAGTACTTTGTTTTGAATAATATCATCGAATAGATTCTACCACACATTACTTTTTAATAATAAATAGCTAGTGTCTAATTGCTGGTTGTACTTGTTTGAATGATTTTAAGTTTTGCTTTAAATCTTTTTGCTATCATATTTTTGTCGCTCTGCTGGATCTATGCATATTGCAGCATAAACCCGTAGGTGGTTGATAGAAGGAATTTGTTTTGGAGCACGTTGTATAAATGTGCTTGAGCTCTAGCGTCACTTTATGCTTCTTCATGTGTATCTTCAAGTAATCTAGCGATGAAAGCGACAATACTACATTGGTGCCCATTGTCCAAGATGTGTGTTCTAAAGTGTACCATGTAGTGCGCGTGCTGGCAAAATCGCTTTATTCAAAATTTACGCTCATACGTCTTCTCTCCAGTATGTATTCTCATGTGAATTTGTGAAGTATAGCGCATTCTTTAAAGTCTGAGGACAAACAGTGCCATGCAAATGAATTTTTTGTGTATAGCTTGGAATTATAATATATATACATATATTTTATATATTTTGTGCCAATTAGCCCTTCTTCTCATACATACTCTACCAATGTCTGTGATTTGATATGTCGCTGCATAGCTGCACGGGAAGAATATTCTTTGTTGCAAAAATAACACAGAAGCATTTCTTTTGCCCAAATGTTTGTTATTGACCTTACTTTAACAGTAGACAATGAAATAGCTCTGTTGAATTTAGACAACTGTCTGTTGATATCTTGTTCAAAAACCAACTCGATTAAATTTATTCTTACCCAAACCAAGAGATTCATATTGAGTTATGAAGTCTGATGTTAATATTAAGCGAATCTATTTATTTTAAATTTGAATCATAACTTAATCGTAAAATTTATAGTGAACTATAACAGTAAAAGTAATAACAAAAAATAAATATTAGAGAAGTGGCAATTGAGTTTTGTTATTTTACAAAACAAACTAATATTATGTCTTAACAATAATTTTTTTATAATGTTCATGCTTTGACGTCCGTAACCAAGTCATTTGTTTAATTTTGAACTCTTGATCCAAAAATCAATACCTTCCAACGAAATTATTAATTGAAGTTGATTTGGTTTGTTTAGTCAGGAACTTTACTTTTATAGTCTATATAAGGCTATTTAAACAGAAATAAATTTAAGGTATTACAAATGTATTGGGCTATAGTTTTTATAAATGTGTATTGTATTATATTACATTACATTTTAATTTGTATTGTTTATATTGTTATTTTTAGCGCATTTTAATCTTTGTGGTGGTTTACAAAATAACAAATTGAATCACTAAATTTCCGACTTGTTTCTTTGTAATGTTTTGAAATAATGTTAATTATGCTTTGCAGAAAGCAGCATGCTTCCTGTAGATTTGAGCGCTTTCAAATTGGATACTACAACCTTTACAAGTGAATCCTGCGCCGTTTTGGATACCATGTGTGCACAAGTGCTTTTTGTACATGTCAGATCTATAGAATTCCTTGTCACAAAAGGCGCACTTCAAACGGATTCCAGAGTGCATTTTCACATGTACGGCCAGTGTATGCTTGTGCGCCAATATTTTTCCGCATTCTTTGCACTCAAATTTCGCTCGTTCTCCTTGTGGCAAGTGCGATGCCTCGTGAATCCTTAGATGGTAGCTTGTGAGAAATTTCTTGGAACACACAGTGCAAGTGTGCTTGAGCTCTAGTGTCCCCTCATGCTGTTGCATGTGGTTTTTCAAATGCTGAACTCCTGCAAAACGCTTCTTACAAATACTACATTCATGTCCCTTTTCAGTTGTATGTGTCTTCAAATGTGACATGTAGTGAGCATGCTGCCGAAACTTATTTTTACATAACTTGCACTCATATGGTTTTTCCCCCGTGTGCACACGCATGTGTAGTTTAAGTTCTGGCGCCCTCTTGAAGGTCTTCTGGCAAATACCGCACTCAAATGCCTTTTCCTTGTGCATAGTCATGTGCTCATGAAGGCGGCGATACATTTTGTGACATATTGGGCATTCTTCTCCCACGTTTTCTCCCGTGTGTGTCTTAATATGTGGATTCAGAGTCTCACGTGACGAGTATTCCTTTTTGCAAAAAGGACATGGAAACATTTCCTTTTTGCCCAAATGTTCGTTGTCCACATGCTTGATCAGCGTGCCTTTGTGTTTGAAGACTTTTCCACATTCTTCACATTTGAACTGAGCAACTTCGTGTTTGAGCATGTGCGTTTTTAAGTTGGAGAGCTGATTGGACTTGTAAGCACAAATGTGACATGCATGTGGTTTATGGTTTGTGTGAATCCGCTCATGGAGTTTTAGCGCACTTTCTTGTATGAATGTTTTAGGACACTCTGTACACTGAAATGAAGG
>VYYI01003702.1:0-11644 GCA_021029175.1 Bilobella aurantiaca
ATCTCCGCGCGCCCCATGTAATATTTACCCCTCTGCATTCCTTGCTATCTATAACTCCTGGATCAGGAGACCACCACCACCACTACCACCACCATCATCATCATCATCGTAGGAACGAAGCATGGAAGCATAACACATGTTCAAATTGGCGCTCTCTCTCCGTCTCTTTTGCTCTTTGGGAGGGCGTGTGTGTATGTGTGTGTATGTGTGTGCATGTGTGTGTGTGTGTGTGTGTGTGTGTGTGTGTGTGTGTGTGTGTGTGTGTGTGGAGTTCCTCACCTTCTTTAACATTCCCACCTGTAGCTCCACGAGGCAATGGGATGTACATACCCATGTGCTCCGCTCTTTTCTTCAGGTGTTGACAAAGGCATTTGCTCTCTTCCATCATTTTTAAGAGTTTCACTCGCTCGCACACACACACACACATACACACACTACTGCCAGGAGCGGAAGAGTGGCTCACCCTCATGGACATGCATATGTACATGTATGCCGGCATACCCACACCATAGTCGCACATCACTCACAGAAACACATTGAGAGTTGTTGCAAGGAATTTCTCGGAAGTTTGAGGATCTACTAAAAATAAATGGGTTTCAACACATACATGTACACACACAAACACACATACTCACAAGATCACACAAACATCATACAAAGTACGGACGGAGTTACGGGGAGGTGAAAAAAAACATGACCGCAACAATATCCCCATTAGTTTTAGTAAATGTATGCATGTACATACAGATATTCCCGCCATCATGACCCTTTGAGTCACTCAGTCGAGCACATGCGCAAACGGGGGTGGAAATAAATGGTCGGTGGACAAAACATGGCGGTGAGCAATCCTCCGTTGTATAAAGTCCGAGCATTGAGTTATTACAAATTAATGTATTCACAGAAGAAGGACTTGACAGGACGAAATTGGAAATAACTGTGATTTTCTAATGGGGTTTTTCAGTTAGTACGTACTCCCTCCTTTGCATCGATCGACTCCGAAACTTTGTGCCGCTCTTTCGGGGTCAAATCTGAATTTTCGCACCGACAGCTGTGTGAGGGAGCACTCTTCTGCTCACGCTCTGCATTATGGTATCAGTGTTGTGCGCCGCGGACACAGTAATAGCGCCCCTCGTTTGTTCCCACGTGCCATGTGGCAAAGATAGCACAGTCACATTTTGACTTTTACCTGTTGAGCTTAAAACAGCAATAATTTGCAGCTCAGTTCCCATGTGATCTAGTGGCAAGGATAGCACCGTAAGATTTTGACTTGAGAGCCTCTCCATAATACTCCCACAATTCTTCGACAGAGGCAATTAACCATGAGCCGACAGAGCCAGTTGAAATGCGCAGAAATTGAACCACCTGTTAGCTCCACGGCTCTTTGCCCCTCATGCCTCACAGTCTTGTCGTTAAAAATAGTGAGTACAATCTCTGCATATTCTGTGCTGCTGCAGTTCATTCCCTTGGGGAAAAACAAGCTGCTCACGGCAGTGGACTAATTCCCTCTGCCACCACCACAACCACCACCATGGCATCCTTATCATAATGCCTATATATGAGATGAGAATCCTTAAGGAAGCCACCTTGCTCTCCGGCCCCACTGCACTCTCCCAACTAGACTGACTGAGGGAGTCAGTCAGTAAGTGAGGCCCACCTGACAAGGTCAAATCATATGCAGGCAAAGTGTATAATTACACAGATATATTTCTGCTCTGCTAATGTAAATACTTGGAAAATCCTGTGATGTCTTGTTCAAATCCACGGGACACGGAGTTCATAAATCCCTGGGTGTTGCATAAACGTGCTCATAAGATTTGATTGGCACACTCGCCATAGGTCTCTCTCCGTACTCTCTCGCTCAAACAGAGCCTCAGTCAGTTGGCATGTGTCACCTCAGTCACCTGATGACAGGAGGGGGGATGTGAGATGGAGAACAACGGGGTGAGCAACAAGTTCAATAATTTACCACACGGGATATTTTTACGGTGTGGAGTGGACAATTATTATTGGAGAAACTACTGATCGAGGGTGCGAGAGAGAGAGAGAGGTATATATATATGTATAGATTTTTTTTCCAAGCACAAGCTTGTCCAAAGAGCAAAGTTGTTGTCGTCGAAGATAGGAGGAAAAGGTGCAAAGTAGACTTGTCTTCTACATAATAGTGATTTTATTAGCTCGTTCGTGTGTGTGTGTGTGTGTGTGTGTGTGTGTCGCTTGGGCCAAAGCAAGCCAGCGATCGTAAGGGTAGAATAAATGGAAGTTGGTGGTGGTGTTTGCAAGTTTCCGTGGTAGTATGTCTGTGTCCCTATCCCCGACACACAGAATCTGTTTCACCATATATGCCCTCTTCATATATACCCCCACACACGGCCATTATCCTGGCACTCTGTCCTGTTATGTGTGCAGGTGAGCGAGCGCGTGTGAGCATGTGTATGCGTGTGTGTGTGTGTGATTGTGTGAGGGCGAGATGGAATCATTAAAATAAGAGTAAACGAAGGAAAAGTTGATTTTGCAGAAAATTGTTCCACTGTGTATATATATATATATATATATGTGTGTGACGATGCGAGGACGACGTCGTCCACAACTACCACTGCAACGACTACTACCTGCCAGATGTGGCCATTGATAAAGACTACTTTTTTTCGAGAAAGTCTGTGAATTCAGAGGCAAAAGAATATGAGGATGATGATGATGGGGGGATGACGGTGATGACGATTACATGGAGATGCGGCAGAGAAGACGAAGACGAAGAAGAAGAAGAAGCTGAAGCATTAAATCCAAACAAGGTGATTTCGTGCAAACCACTAAATCAGTAAATTCTTACCTGAGAGAGAGAGAGAGAGAGAGAGAGATAGAACTGGTAGCTATAATATTCTCCCCATTAGAATATATTTCTAATGACAACAACAAGTATAAATGGGGGATCTGTAGCAGGAAAAGAGCGCAAGAGCATTCACATATATTCAAAAACACACACACACGCGTGCGCACACACACACACATAGTCTTGGCTACTGACGGATTTGACCGTTCGTCCCCATCCATTATTATTACACATCAACCTCCGCTTCGAAGTTGCCTCCATCCCATCCCATATACATTGTGCACACTTTCCAACGTGGATATATATTGGGTGTCCCAGAATAATGTAGTACTCGTGGCCGATTAATTGAATTAAATCAATATGGCTTTGCGCCATCGACACCAGCAATATATTAATTATACCCAGTATGCATTACATTACACATTCTACATTGTATGACATGTTAATATCAGTACCTCTGCAGTTTCAGCATATTCAACTAGAGATTCCTCAGGCTAGAATGTGGAATTGCGGGGAAAAAACTGTTTTTCTCAAAATCCTAACATGGGCGCCCGACTCTTCAAAATCCCGCCAACAATCCAGAGGGCTCAATGGCAACGGTCAGTATATTTCAACATTGCACATGAACAAGTATCAACATCCAGTTATGGGAGGAAAAATTCGGATCGTATTATTATGAGCGGTATTAGGGATTGGAGGGGTCCATCGGATAATTCTGAGACACCCTGCATGATTTCAATTAGCAATAATATTCGTATGCTCCCGCACATGAAAAATGTATGGAATATGATGATAAGGCTGGGGATGAAGATGAGTGCGAGTACGAGCCACCGAGCGACTTTGAGGAATCAAATGATAACGGCCAGAAGATGAGATCCTCATAGTTCCACCCTATAGCTTTTATCATCTCAAACTATATTGTGGCGTATCTTGAGGGCTCTCAAGTCACACACACGCACGCACACACACACACACACACACGCAACCCAGACATACAAAAACACACTCACACATTGTCATTGCATGTCTCACAGTATACAAATGTGGCCATGCGGAGGGAGAACGGGTAGTTTTATAGTCGTCTAAGTAGTGCATTAGTTGAACATTAAAAGCGAGTTAGAAAGAGGTTGAAAACCGGTGAAGTATACCTAAAAGAGAATAATGTGAGTCCATACACACACACACACACACACACACACACACACACTTTGTCTGCAAACGTACATACTATAGACATTGCCTCCAGCAGGGACCACAGACTATAATGCACACGACGACGACCAGCCAAAAATTCTCCAACTCTCCAACGCACACATGCATACACACACACAGGTACCAATCCACTCACAAATGTTTATAGATACACACACACACACACACACATAAACATACATGTATAGCCTCACACTTACTCAATAACAGTATCACTTCCTCTGCCTGCCTCAAAATCCTACACACATTCCCAACAACACCTTTCTGTTTCCGTCAAACAAACCCAATACACACACACACACACACACACGTAAATCCCACCAGTAAAAATTCACATACACACACACGGTACTAAAAAGGTAAACCGGAGTCACATAATACAGGATCCTCTCACAGTCTCAGTCTCACAGTCCCAATCGCATGGCTGCCGCTATAACCATGTAACGCACATGAGCTTTCGTCCGCCCCATCCCAAATTTTTGTGCGTGTGGACCACAATCATCAACATGATCATCATCATCATCATCATCTTCTTCTTCTTCTTCTCCACTTGTTCCAAGAGTGAGTGAGAGAATAGGGGGATCCCTCTTTAGTGATGCTGATGTGAATCTGTAATACGTATCTGATTCTAAATTCAAAACATAAATAACTCATGAATCAAGGAAGCTGGAACGTCAGTAATGTCATGTCGCCTCCGTCTTTCTCTCTCTCTCTCTCGCTCTCTCAACTCAACTCAACTCGTCGTCGCTCAGTTTTTTCAAGGCCCGGCGAGCCCTTACACACGTACTTTTTAGCTCATCCCTCTAATATTTATTCAGCTCATTTCATCAGGTTCTACCACAAGTACCACCATCACCACCACCACCACCACCATCATGACTGCCGCCACCGCCGCCGCCGCAGCCAATGCCGCTACCACTACCACCACCACCACCCCCCATTCCAAAGTGGTCACATTCCCCAGGCTCAGCTCTTAATGTGCTATCCGTGTACATGGAAAGATGGAGGAGACGACGGACGTGTGTGTGTGTGTGTGTGTGTGTGTGGAGAGTGGAGAGAAATGAAGTGGAGCTGGTAGGCTCCTGGGCTAAAAGGTCATGTTGTCACCAGAGTAGTGGAGCAGGATATAGTAGGACGGCTATACTTGACACGCACGTCCGTCCGTCCTCCAAGTGACTTCCTAAAGCTCAATTTAACAGCCGAGGCTACTGCGAGACGAGCAAGTGTCTATAAATGTGGACACAAAAAAAGTTGGGAAAGGTCTACCGAAAGTGCAGGAGGGATTCCACCTCATCTCCAGACTCCCGATCCGGTTATGTGTGTGCAGTACTATACTACTACAAGCTCCACTGTACTTATTGCCGCCTTTCAACAGTCGTCACAAACTCCCGTCCAACTCATCAGATTTCATTCTCACACGCCTCCACCTGTCGTCGTCGTTGTCGTTGTCGTCGTTGTCGTCTCTGTCACAGTGAGATTCCTCCGAACCCTTTACCCTTGACACATCCCACCGCAGGAACAAATGACATAAATATATAGTACTTTCCCATATAATAGTAAAGAGACCGGTATTTTCTTTCTCGCTCACTCACTCACTCACTCTCTCTCTCTCCCTGGCTTGCCCTCAACATTTCCAGACCCCTCACCGACCAATACTACGAACCACTACAGTATATACACACAGAGAGGATGAGTTCGGACGGTCAATGTGCGATGAGTGATGAGCTGTGGGTTTTCTCAACATATTACACACAGAGACAGCCAAAGAGTGAGAGAGAGAGATCATGGTCCTACTATGTACATTCCTTGGATTCCATAATTGAACTCTCTCAGCTGGTCGGCTCACAGAGACATTATTATAGGAGAGAGTTACCATGGCCGGGCACATATATATGCTTATTTACATTGCAGTTGATTTTCGCTTGCATGACTCGAGCGAATTAAAATCTGCCCAAGTTCGCCTTGGTCCACATCATCAACATCATCCTGTCGTCGTCGTCGTCGTCATCACCAACACCACCACCAGTGCCAGCACCACCACCACCAGGAGGAGTCAGTGCGACCGACTGTACAGTCGGAATCATGGTGTGTCCGTGTCTGGGGCCGTATACACTTGTATATATGTATGTATATGTACATACGTACATATGTACATATAAATATATGTATACTGCACACACTGGCCGGAGTCTTGGTGGTAGCGTCCAACCCAAAAGTTTTCACTCCGCGATTCGAACGATTCCGCACACGATCAGAAGATGAGGCACATAGTCTCTCATCCTTCATATCCCTCCTCATGTTGAACAGCAACTGTGTGAGGAAACAAAGGGCTTCCCCCGAACCCACCACACTTCATCCGGCATCTCCGCAAGGAGTAATAGTAAGCGAGTGAGTGAGTGAGTGAGTGAGTGAGAGGCCAAGGAAGGTGAGAAAAAGAGGAGGGAAAAATAATAAGTATGAACTTATCACGACTGTTAAATAAGTCCTTTTGCTCGCAATACAAATGTCTGCGTGTGTGTGTGTGTGTGTGTGTGCGTGCGTGTGTGTGTGTGAAGCAAGCCGGCCGTGCCTATGAGAGCGAAGCTCATCGTCGTTGTCGTCGTCGTCGTCATCATATTCGTACAGTGAATAATTCAACTGCTCTTCTTCAGTAATGAATAAAAGTACAAGTTGACCTGCTCTGCTTTAGGCGGGCTCTTGAAACAACAAAACAACAACGACTACGACGACGACGACAACAACAACAACAGCACCAGAGCAACACATCTTTGCATTTTATTGTTCCCTCAAAAGTTCAGACTCATCTTTACCATTCACTCAAGTATTTGCCCGTGTGGTGTGGATGTGGACGCGCGCGTGCGTGTGTGGATGTGTGTTTGTGTGTGCGGATGTGTAGCATGTTGCACATTGTGGAGCTCCTCATTACTTTGATTAATTCTTCCCTGTCTGCGTAAGCCTGGATGGGAAGGATCGTAGGCCAGTTTTTATTGTCAACTCCACAAAGTTCAACACTTGAGCCGTTCTCCATTTCCTATGAGGAGGGAAAGAATCAGTGTTTATGTTGGACGTGTGTGTGTGTGTGTGTGTGTGTGTGTAACTTGAACTCAGGGTTCCCTTCATATGTATACATACGTAACGATATGGAGGAGAACTTCATGGAAAACTTCAGGATTTCCCTAAGAAGTCATCATATTCCATCATATGTGTGCTCTCTCTCTCGTGTAGATCCTCCTCACTAGAGTGAAAACAAGGTCGTTTTAATCCCTATATCAACTGTCCCCAACAGGTCTGCCCTGTGGTGGGGGTAGGGATGATAATGATGATGATGATGATGGTGATGATGGTGGTGATACGACGCAATTGCTGTTAATTAGTGATTCAACAGCACATCCTCCTCATCCTCACTGCCGGCAATCAATGGATCGCTCCACTAGCGCACCGGTTCCAACAACTGTAACGACACTGTGGAATTCCCCTGCTTAATTACAATTCCCATGACACTTTTTAGGGTGAATCTCACATTTGACAGCTTCCAATCACTTGCTTTCCTTGCATAATTCCGTAGAGTGGCCGTCGAAACTCATGTCGTCAGCTCAACTCAAACTCATAATGTTCATGTCCCTCCCCACGACAGTAGAAGAGTAGTTGCGCCTATGACACGGCAGTTCTATTTTTATCCGCTAGAAAAAAAAATACACTTGTGATGTCACACGTTCAAATTCCGCGCGCGGAGGGGAAAAAACAGAGGAAAAAATAAACTATTTAAACAATTATGATGCCGTGAGATATTCAACGTAGACTTCCTACTCATATGAGTTGAAGAGCTGGAGGAGGAGGAGGAGGAGGAGGAAGTGGAGCGAAGGAACTTGAGCACTGGCTCAAGTTTTATGGCCACACTTAATGGTCGTCGTAATATATGCTACATAACGATATATTGACTCCTCTGGACCACTGCAATGACAAGGACGGACGACAACGGGGAGACTGACAAGAAGAACAATTGACCGGATTTATGGCGAGCACATAAATGAGGCGGGCTGGTTGGTGGGTTTAACGAGAGCATTCTTCTTCCTGTGGGTCTCGGTTAATAGGGACCCGCACGGCCAGAGTTGTCAGTGNGCACGGCCAGAGTTGTCAGTGATTGCCCCAATGTGTGTGTGACAAGTGCGGTAGTGACAGTGATGTGTGTGTGTGTGTGTGGATGCATGATTCATTGCGCCTGCGCCCACCTCGTCCAACCCCGTCACTTCCTCGTCACTGTCACCACACACACACACACACACACACACACACACACACACACACACAGGCACGGAAATGCCCACCCATTTATACAGCACCGTTTCAATCTATGGCTGACGAAATGCCCGCCTATCATGTGAATTTGGCCCGAGGCTCCGGTTCGGATTTTCATAATTAATCATTCATGAGAGCCAGTGTGAAAATTATTTGTTCTTATTTATACGCTATTGTTCTCGTTTGGTTCAAGTTAATTTTTTTTACTAGTTTACAAAAAAAAGAGCGCCATTTTTAAAAGTGTGAGGAAAAATCAGGCCAATAAAATCTGATACCGTTTAGTCCACAAGCACCACAGCAAAATTGACTGGAAAATTGCAATAAAAGTCTGCGCCGTCGTTCGAGCGAGGTGGATGACGAGTCATAAAAATTGACCACACATACACACACACACACACTCACACACACAAACACACAGGCACGTGCATCAGTACGACCACTAGGCACGGCCGAATCCAAGCAAATCTGTATCATGAGACGACGACGGCGTTGCTACTAGTGTACCGGCACATGATCCGTCTATCCGCCGCATCCTTCGGATAAGGCATGTTAGCCATTCTATGCAAATGTATATAATGACTCGGTCCATTTCCAACCACGGAGTTATGAGCGCGGTCAGGTGTTAATCCCATTTGCCAGAGACTTTGGACAGAGCGAGTGAGTGTGGGACACAACGAGCACGCAACCACGCTCCACCAATTTGCTCTTCCTCCCAACGGCTCTTTTCCATCTCAAAAACAATTAAAAAAAAAGAAAAGAAATTCAGTTAAATTTCAATAAGCAATAATAATGGTAACAATAACGAGCTTCTCCTCCACATATATGATCACATCATCACATGAGATATCCACCACTCCCGTCCTCACCCCCATGCCATCATGCTCCCTTTACCCAGCCCAAAAGAGCCTCGCTCGCACTCACTGTGAGTCAGTCAGTCAGTCATTTGAGTCAGTCAGTGTGTGTATGTGTACAGGAACAGGAGCACATTTTAACTAGCCCTGAGCTTTAAGTGGATTTTTTTTCATTCTCCGTTTCGTAGGCGTGTATTTTTTCCCATCTCTCTCTATCTCTCTCTCTCTCCCATTATTAAAGAGAGTGAGTCTTTGAACAATTTTTCAACCTCCATAAGGCACGCAGGCATAGTGAAACACACACACACACACACACACACACACACACACACACACACACACACACACACACATACGCAAACACACGCGCATATACTTCTACGGGCATGCATACCTCTCACGTGTTTATATGCCTCCGCTCTGACGAGGTAGAAGAAGTGAAGCACTACGTGAGATAATTATTATTAAGACGCTGATTACAAAGCTAAGTGGTGGGAAGATATGATGGTAGGCAATAATAATTTATTATAGTAAACAGAGAAGGGGAGAGAGAGAGAGAGTAGTTAAAATCCCTCACATTCACACACTAGATGGGATCGCTCTGTAAGCGTGTCCACACACAAATAGCTCCAAATTAAATAAGCTTTCAAATGACGACCGTTGCTCACACATGTACGTATATGTGAGCAGATGGTGATGGGAGGAGGACGTCTCCACCGATCATTATCGAGTCCATTTGATCTCATCCACCACATACCATCATCATCATCTCGCACTCCCAATGAATGGAGTGATAATGTACTTGTACACACACAGACACACACACACTTACACACACACACACAAATGCACGCATATAAAATACATACACACCCACAGTACACACACTCACACGCGCTCACACATTAATACATGCTACAGCACACACACACACACACACACACACACACACACACACTAATACAGTACACTCATCACTCCCTTACAGACACTTACAGACGTTTTGTACAAGGGAGCATTACCAGTATATATATATGCACATCTCCCCAACGAGGACCACACCACTCTAGGCTGTCCGTGTGCAAGGGAAGGAGCTAAACTTGACCCTGTGTTTCTTGCAGTTGAATATATGGTCATGTGGCCATGAGAGCAGATCATCACAATGAGATTGGGAAAAAAGGTGCATGCTCATGAAGAAGATGAAGATGAAGAAGATGACGAGGATGATGATGATGTTATTGTAGCTCCCATATGTTCTAACTGTGATGGTAGCTCGATATACATATATACATATATACATATATATATATAAAAATAAATGCGACTGCTGCTACTCTTCTCTTGCTCCTGATGATGATCATAATGACGGTGGTGGTGGCGGTGATGATGATGATGATGATGATGATGGTGATGGTGATGATGTTGATGGATAAAGAAAAAAGGTGAGGACATAGGATAAGGAGCGGGAGGATTATTAAATACAGGAAAGACCTTCCTCACATGTCACTATTTTCAAATCTATATCATTGTAATAAATGTAACACGTCGTCCCTCTTCTTTTTCTTCAGGCACACACACACACACACACACAGACACGCAGTTTTTTATCAGGTAGCCAAGAGGTGTGCGCATGCGCCAAGTCCACTCTGCACAAGTCCTTCCAGCAAGCCAGCCTGTGGGCAAATAGTAGAGTCATTTCTTATAATGTGATTACTATTTTCCCCAGTCCCTCAGTAGATTTTCAGCAAAGGTCCCCCCACACTGCCTACATGGTATACACACACACACACACACACAGTGAACCAATTTCTTATGACATCCCATCGTCCAGTACTGTTGCGCCGCCGCCATCCGCTCTGTATCTTCCACGGCCGTAAGGGTAAATGGAGTAGAGAGAGAGAGAGAGAGTGGGCCACGGGAAATACATAAGCCCGTCACTACTTTTTGTCACAATTACTCTTCTCAGCGTCATTTTTTTACACGGAGACACGTAACGTCCACATCCACACACACACACACACACACAGGCACACAATACAGGCACACTTATGACCATGAATGATGGCGGCGGCGGCGGCAGCAGCAGCAGCAGCAATACAGTTCATCTTGAGACCGTGAAGGTCCACTGTTGATCGACACTTACTAATGTATGCATGGCTGGAATAGTAATAAGATAAGAGAGAGAGAGATATTTCCCGAAGGATCAAACCCTAGGCGGACCTTAAAACTTCACCACAGTACCACCATCATCACCACCACCACCATAGCTCATTTATTTTTCCCTAACAATCAACAATATTAATGTTGAAAAAACCATTATTATAACTGCCCAGTCCGACTGACGTCATGGACACAATTATGAAGACTGCAAGGGGACTTGACATGGTGGAGGGAAAAAGGACACGTTTCAAGGTACAGAAAAAAAAATTGTGATTGAAAATACGTCAGGTTAATAATA
>VYYI01003703.1:0-11644 GCA_021029175.1 Bilobella aurantiaca
GCGGTGCCGTGCTACCCAATGGATCTTCAAATCAAACGTGTCGGATCAATTACCTTATGTAATCCCCATCCATCACGCCGCATTTCATTCTAGCCTGCCGAAGAGCCATATGAGTTGTGACGATAGTATAGTTGTGAGAGCGGGCCCGGAGCGCGGTTACAGTACGGAATGGATTAATATTATGCAACCAATTCTGGGAATTTCCCCATCACATTCTAATTCTACAGCACGCTCCCAGCCAGAGCTCACCTAAATTCTGGTGCGGGGTAGGCCTGAGCGGGGCAGAGTAGTGCGAATGAGCTGCCGGAGGGTCGGTTGAAACGCGACAGCGTGGAGTCACCCGTAAATTTCGGTGCCGTTCCTCCCAGCGGTTCTTAATAGCCATCGTAGGAGATCCCATTAAATCAACTCACTCACAGAATTGTATAAAATGTGCGAGTCTGAGCGAGCTGTGACTGACTCAATTGCCAGGGAGGGGGGCCCGGGAGGGAAGGAGAGGAAATTAAAGTTAGCAACCACCCAGGAGATACGTCATTATTACCAAAAGGTTGGCGGTGGGTTCGCCTGTGCGGGGCAGAGTAGGGCAAATGAACTTCCTTCTAGCTGAGAGAATCCGGTGCTCTTCAAATTCCCTGAGAACCTGGGTGCAGCACTCCCGAACGGATCTGACGGAGGTTCCACCAATCGCCGTTTTATCATGTAGTATGCATGCCCTCACAGGCTAAGACACGTGGTTCGGCTCATGAGATGTGAGGCCCTGGCTGTGACGATGGGACACATGACTTATATGCCGTACTCACCTAAAGCTGGGAGCGGGTGAAGCCTGAGCGGGGCATAGGAGAGCAAAGGAGCTGTCCGCGGAGTGGATGAAACCATGGTACATGGACGCTCCCGAGAATCTCGGGGCCGTGGCTCCCAGTGGTTCTTATAACATTAAACACCGTACAGTCAGTTCCTCCTGGTCTGTGACAACTTGAGATTTTTCACCGGGCGACCCGAAGCCTCACTTTCCTACCCTTGTCAGTACCAATGTCACACTTGCTCGCTCAAATTCCAGTCTACACCGCAGGGCAAATGGAGTGGAATGATACGTTCTTGGCTTACCCGAAAGAGGGAACGGGATTGGCCTGTGCCGGACAGAGTAAAGCAAAGGAGCTAGCAGCTGCCCAAGTGTATGACGAAGTTCCGGAGGTGGTGGCAAATTTCGGAGCTGTACTTCCCAACGGCTCTTCAGACATGCAAGATAATGAGGTAATGCACGTACGAATGTAATGAAGAACATTTAAAAACTTTACGATGCCTCTGTAACCATTCGAATAGTATGGGACTCACTGAAACTTTTCGACTAACTGCAGGGCGACCCGAATGCCTCCCTAGGCAAGCCTTTTGCGCTCTGACCTGAGAATGTTAATGGGTATTGATGCGATAGTCAGAAGGCCTTCACTAGGATAAGCTTACCCGAAAGAGGGGACAGGATTGGCTTGAGCTGTACACAGCAGAGCAAAGGAGCTACCCTCCGGACGAATGTAAGAAGAGGTACCGGAATCCGTGGCAAATTTGGGTGCAGTACTTCCCAAAGGTTCTTTATAAAAATTGTCATTACATGCCGCAATTTACCACAATGATGAGTTCTGGTCTAATGAGTACGTATACATATGCAGCTGAAGTCCTGAATGCTGAGATGATGGAATGGAACGGGAATAATTGGGTGAAACAGGAAGAATCCTGCTCACTTCAGTCCCTTTGTACCATGTCCTCTGTATGCGACAATTCAGGGGAGCGTAGGAGCACGTATATAATAAAATGAATAGCCATACGACTAACCTAAAAGATGGGACCGGAAAGGCTTGAGCGGGACAAAAGATCGTGTGATCAGATCCAGAGGAAATCTCTACCGAGCGGCTCGTCTCTTTGCCCGACGACAGTCGAGGTGCAACATAGCCAACGGGGTCTGTTTCCAATAAAAATCATTCATACATGTCATCTACGTGTCTGTCAGAATTACGAATGCACTTCCGTGACTCTATACGTATCACCCATGAGCGTCATCCGTTACGTTGGAACACTTATGTGAATCAGTGACATTATCATAGACTACCACAAGTCGCCTAATAGACAAGCGTTCCCACCGTAAAAACTTCATATGATGACTTATGAATGAATCCTGTAATGGAACTCAACGTAAACATTACCAAAGATGGGATAGAATGCATACTATAAATAATGCTAAAGGGACATGAAAAGCCAACTCATTCCACCAACAAAAAAATTAATTTATCTTTCGCTCCAAGCAAACGTAACGTCGACTGACCTAACACTGGGCACAGGGTAGCCCTGAGCAGGGCAGAATAAAGCCAAGTGACTGGAGTGCTTGGCTTCGGAGAATTTGAATCTCTCGGAGAAGGGGAAACCTGGGTGCAACGCTTGCCACGGGCTCTAAAACAGTCCCGCACGAGAACAAGTCAGAGTAATTGACAACAAGGGAGCCCGGCAGGCTTTTTGTACTAGACTTTTAAAATCCTTTCCGCGCCGCAACAACAGGTTGTTGTCAGCGAAAGCATTTGGAGAATAATGAGCCCATGAGAAAGAGTCTGTCTCAAGGAAATTACAAGTGGCAGAAAATGCAAATCACTTCCCGTCTCCCAACATTCAGGCTTCGGGCCGCCCCTCACTCATGAAGCTGGCAGCATTGGATTTGAGCATGCCTTTTCTGTATGGTGATAATAATAACAATAAAATAGCTAGATGTACGGAAATGTTAATTTCCATTTTAAAAAGCTAGTTAAAGAGATTGTTGGAAGAGCATGAGTTCTTGCGGAGAGAAAACCCTTTCATCATGCTATTCACTGAATTAACACTTGAAAAATACTTAATGCTCTTTCGGGGGAGCTGCCAGATTCATGATGTTTGTCGTCACAGCCCATAACGGCACACACACACATGGGGAAAGAGAAATTCTTTGCACATGGGAATAAAGGCCATCCCTCAGTCCGTTCAACAGTCAGTCAATGGATAATGGACATTCTGCTGGTCAACAAATAAACTCGACCGCGGACTGAAACAAACTCATTTGAAGGTGCAATACCTCTCAGAGTACATCATCACTCCCTCTCCACACCACACATGGAAAGGAAGGGTGAGTGGCACCAACGACAAACAAGGCTCTGAGAGTATAAAAACTTGTTTACATTCAATTTCCCTCTGACATTTAATTATACTGCCTGTCTCGGCAACTCATGGAAATCTACAGTAATAAAATCCAAATTAAGATTGAATTTAGTGCAAAGAATTTCTCTTTCAACAACATCTCTCTACCTCTTCCTCTTTCAATGTCAAATCACCAGGTCTGAACATCTATACTTACCGGTGATGACGAGTTTCCCAGCCGAAGCACTCAACCTGGTTTCACCTGTAAGACGATGCTTTGTCTGGCATCTAGTCAAAAATATCAGAGAAAAAAACACTTTGATTAACCGTTCCCTTCCGTTCTACACGCAACCATGGTGGAAATATTATTAGTTCAAGGTCAACCACTATTAAAACACCCCTTCCACCTTGTCGTATAGCGTTCACGCAATCCCAATAATAATATCAAGGTAACCGCGTAACGATCGAACCCATTATTAACTCACCTGTACTCCTTAAATCCATCCTCGGGTCTAACATCCTTGATGTGCAACTCTCCCGACGGCAGTACAACATACTTGCCATCTTATAAATCAAAAGAAGTACATTATTTTCAATCCTCTCCATCAATTCCAAATAACTTGAGGCATGCAATAATAGGGTAAAAGCTTCCAAGAACAATCGGACATGGCGGGTGCACGGGTCACAGGTCATATTTCCGCAATGAGGAGCGGGTCATTTTTAATTGACTCCTCATGAAATAGCGTTGGGGACATCTGTACGACTTGGGACTCCACAGAGGAATAATTTGATTCGGTAACTTGGAGAACATTCATCATTTGAAAATATCACAACAATAAGAAATTACTCGCATGTCATATACTTCCGGTCACGCTGATCAGATAAAAAAACTCATTTATTTGATGAGCACGGCAATGCATGATGTAGGAAAACTGACACTGATAACCTGGGAACCCCCACGATCAGCTGATGTGATGATGATGATGTGAATGATGAGAGAAAATTATTTTTTCCATTCAACCTACCAAATGCATTCTCAGGTCTATATTCGTTGTCCTCAGAGTCTGTCCAAGCAATGACTTGAAGAAAATCAGCCACAAATGATGGGACCTCGCACTTAACAATGACATTGTTCCCCTTGATCACATACTCGTTGTCCGCCTCACTTTCATACAATTGCGAAACGACTGTAAGGGGGAAATAAAAAAAAGTAATTTTGGATGCACTTCTTTTTCTTCCCTCAACACTAACAACTGTCCTGAATTTTTATGTAAGTTAAGGGCACATTTCCACCAAGTTCAAAAGTATAGTAAGTAACGTTTATTCCTTTGCATAGTGTCATTCTCCCCATGCTGCGTCTTCCGCGAGGCTGTTGCAGATTGCTGAATACATGAATTCCACTGCTCACATTCCTAATTTCACTTGAATTTCCCGCCTCGCTGACAGCTTTTCAATTGCTTTCAGCCCATGGCCAGTGCGCTTTTGGCGATGACTATACTTATACGTATACAACACTGGAAAAAACGAGCCTCTGCATCATTCCCAGCATTATGTTATTGTATTCATGCCATTGGGTGATTTTTTAACGGCCCGGTGCACAACCTGCTTCCTGTATTGTATGCAAACACACTCGATGTTGCGAAACATTCACTTTGACATTCAGTGACCCGGCACTTTGCACTCTCAGTCCATTGTTACCAGATTGCCATCAGCCATCACTTGAATGAGTTTGCCTCATGCAAGTGATGATGATGATGACTATAACTATAGACAGACGGAAAGTGCACTGAATGCAATTCTCTCCTATGTAGATAGCGTCTATGCATTTACCCTGGGATTTCTCATCAGGAGTGTACACATTCCCGACATCATCTCGCCACGAAATAACTTCCAAAAAGTCGGCCACAAATGATGGGATTTTGCACTTGAGGATGGCGGAATTCCCTCTTATTATGTCCTCCTGGTCACCGTATGTGTTGTACGTCTGTGTCACGACTGTGAATTGAAAAGGTGCGGCATTTTGTAATTGGTAATGTGTTGAGTCCCCACGTTAGTACGAGAGATCTCATCCCGGATCTCTAAACAGAAAACACTGACCGCAGATTTTTAAGTGATATGTCATTATTGGCTTCTAAAACAATTGTATCCTCTTTCTGCGCCTGAGCTACTTTCAGCTAAGGTCAGTGCAGACGTCCACAAAGGCAACAAGTGCATATACTAATTGTCCTGCAGACCAGTCTATTTGGAGTTTTTTAAGTTTCACCACTTGCTGACAAGGATACCTTGAGATTAGAGACTCTGCATATGATCCTCAATGAGTGCGCCACACCATGACCGATTTCTTCATGCCACTAACAAATACAAACAGCATAACATAAGCGTAGACAGCTCATTTGCACATGTGTACCCTGATTTTTCCCGCTGTCGAGCACGTAAACATTGTCCAGACTATCCCGCCACGACGTGACTTCCAAAAAGTCGGCCACGAAAGACGGTACTTTGCACTTCAGAATGGCAGTGTTGCCCCGGATCACGTGCTCCTGCTCAACATACGTGTCGTAGGATTGTGTGACAACTGGAAGTTAAA
Source organism: Bilobella aurantiaca (assembly GCA_021029175.1). NCBI lineage: Eukaryota > Metazoa > Arthropoda > Collembola > Poduromorpha > Neanuridae > Bilobella > Bilobella aurantiaca. The sequence continues at coordinate 5,735 of VYYI01003703.1, forward strand.
CCACGCTGGGTCACAGTTCATTTAAAAAAAACAACAAAGTAATCACCATCATGACCTTCCACGTACGCTTTCCTGCATTGAAAAAGCCGCCTAATGAAGGTCAAAATGTATATATAAAAAAGATAGGACCAATCAGGACCGAACAAATGAACGGATACGGATTTCCAGTCCTAACAATTTATGCAACGAGGACAACTTCCCAACGACGCCAGACCCATGCACCATGACATGACCAATTGGACCGAGTTCAGTGCACTACACTGGAAATTTAACAATACCATCTGATTTGGCCCCAGGTACATAGGCATTCCCAATATCATCCTGCCAAGATACGACTTCTAAGAAATCTGCCACAAAGGAAGGTATCCTACAGCGGAGGATGGCTGAATTCCCGCGGATTATATGTTCCTGGTCGCAGTAAGTGTCGTAGGACTGGGTAACAACTGTAATCATGCATAATGGAGCATCCCATTAGTGTCAATTTGCCTTACATCGGACGCTGAAAACAACTCGTGTACGCAGTTCCACATCCTCCTGCAAACCTTACAACGACGGCTAACTTCATTCCTTTGCTCTCTCCACTAGTAGTTGTACCTCGCATAGTTGTTGCGCACTGCCCTACTGTACCCAGTGCACCCGCCACCCATTCCGTCGTCTCGACTCTGCTCGGATGCCAGAAAAGTGTTTGTTTACAAAACTATATAATGCGTGTGCCAAGAATATTATACCATCGGATTTCCCTTCCGGAACGTAAACATTCCCAAGGTTATCCTGCCAGGATATGATGTCCAAAAAATCAGCCACAAAGGACGGGATTTTACACTTGAGAATGGCCGAGTTCCCCTTAATAATATACTCCTGGTCACCGTGCGTGTCATATCGTTGGCTCACCACTGAAATCAAAATCTTACTTTACAATCTTGTGACTCAACTACCCGGATCCCCCAGGGACTGTCGTCTCTCGTTTAAGATGAACTTAGGCCAGTTCTGATTTATTGCTAAACGGCAAAGATTATGATCCTGGTGGAATTCTCCTTTACTCGTAGCCAACTATCTAATACGTCTCATGTCTTCATTAAAAGTGGAACAAATGTGTGCATCAGCGAGTGTACAATTCGTAAAAATCCTGCGGGCACAACTTTCACATTGGTGTATGTGTGTGTGTGTCTGCTTTGGACGTGAAGGTGAAGCTCCCCAGTGACCCGTCACAAACCATATCCGGGGTGTTCCTTAATGGAGTAGTGTGTATTATAGTATTTAATGCTCGGACGGAGTTTCCTGCACCATCTCGATCCTCACCTCCCGTCCCCATCTCAATAACACGGTTATCAGAGTCAACCCAATTGACCACCTGAACAAAGTCAGCCACGAAGGCCGGTATGCTGCACTTGAGCACGGCATTGTTCCCGCGAATCACGTACTCGGAGATGATTTCCGATGCGTAGTTTTGCGAAACAACTGGAAATAATAAAATCCCCAAATATTTCCTTGCACTCATTGTTAAAAGAATGTGGTTGTTATTTTTGGTAAACCCCTCAGCCATATATGGACTACACCTTTAATGTTACGAGATCAGCTTTTTGTTTTACCATCGTCGTAATTACGCTCGTTGTTGCATTAGTGAACAGATAATAACAGATGGGGAAAGTCTCGTGCAGTATCCGTGATTCCAGTCAGTTATTCCAAAACAGAGGATGATATTAACCAGTGAAATAAGCTCCTTATTGTATATACGGAAAATGTAATTATGTTAGACTACAAAAGTGGACCTCCACACCCGCCATTAGTCCAAATTGCTCCCAGTTTCCTCTCCGACAATATGAGCATAGTACAGTGCAGCGCTCTGCCGGCCAATGTGAGACGTAATGTAAAATTTGAATCCTAACCCTGGCCTGCATTGGCTGCGGAGTGGACGTAGGAATTCTCCTCTTCATCCACCCAAGCAATTATTTGCAAAAAATCCGCAACAAAGGACGGCACCTCGCACTTGAGAATTGCGCTATTCCCTTTGATCACGTACAAATTGTGAACCTCAGTCGCGTAGAACTGGGCCACAGCTGGGAAACAATAATAAAAACAGCTCATGGGACACTTGATCACAATGTAGTATAAATCCCATTGTAGAGGTCAACCCCATTACGTACTCATAAATAGGACACTCAAATCTCCTGCCTTTCAAGTTGTCTTTTATTTCGGATTAAAATTCAATCCCGTCGCGTGGAGATGACACATATATAGGAATCCACACACATACACACACACGTGGTTCTTGCATACATTATCTTGTCATACGTTGAGAAACCACACACTTGCAGCCCGCACAGTACCGATTGGTCTTGTTGCACTATGAATCATCATCATCATCTTGAAAATCCTCTGTGTGTGTGAGAGGTATTTTGACGGATGATCATTTTTATATTACATACAAGTTAAGTAAGTTCTAACCAGAAGCCGCCCCTGGTGTGTAAGACTGTTCATCTGAGTCAATCCAAGCGGCAACTGACAAGAAGTCGGCCACAAATGCTGGGATTACACAGCGGAGCGTCGCACTATTCCCACGTATGACGTGCTCATTATGAACCTCCACAATGAACTGCTGTGACACAACTGCGGTTCACACAAATGAGCCGCATTAATAATAGCGCAAAATAAAGCAAAACTTTTATCTCGCAAAATGTTTCCCTACTATTCCCTCCGACTCTATTGCAAAAATGTCTGTCTGTCTGTATCATAAGATTTCCTTGCGATATCTGAAACATTTATTTGGAAAGGAAATATGACCTGGACGGGGCGGGTGAGCACACGCCACGCCATTGTGTACAACACTCAAGTGGCAGTCGTCATAGCAAGGCAAAAGCATTATTATTAGCTTTATCAGCCCACATGGGTGGACGAACCGTAATTATTGGGGTTCGGCGCAAAGGTTTCCCCTGTCGTCGTCTGCCAGTCGGAAACACTGACAAAGTCTGCCACATACGACGGCACTTGACACTTCATGATAGCATTGTTCCCCCGGATGGAGTGCTCCTTTATGGGGTCTACCTCATAGAATTGTGCTACCACTGCGAATATTACAGGGGCCATTCAATTATTAAAAGAGCTCAGACTAAAAGCCTAACTGCATACAAACCTTGGCAATGTCACAACGACCTCCTTAGCCTGCACCCATACTGAAAAAACTGTTTTCACCGCCAGCACTGCTGCAGGCCTGGACGTGTCAACAACGAGTTTCTTTTCCGCGCATATCGTCGATGCAGCCCAAAGTTTCCATTTGAGCATAAACTCTTCTAATGACATGGGCAATTATCACGCACACGTAAAACCTACACCCGACGATTCCATATTTACATGCTCCTCATGTGCTTCAAGTGAGACGACAATAGCTTGTAGTGTGTCACAGTTTGTCATAAATGGCTCGCTATTCTGTCCCCGAATGTAGCCACCGCTTGAATGACTAGCCTTCCCTATAATATGGGCGTAATAATAAGCGTAGCGTGGGCCGCACACGTTAGTAATGACACCCAAACGGATGAGTCCTGGTTACAAAGTGCGGCTATTCCGCAGTTCCGACCAACTTCAATTCCGCGCCGTGCACCCTATCCGTCCGATTGCTCATGGAGGAATGGCCAAGCACATGTACATTCCATTGTTAAAACCTCTCGTTACCATATTTTTCATTTCTAGTTATTGGGACATCCTCCTGAAACCAGGCGTCCACATGAAGAAAGTCGCTAATGTAGGCCGGGATTGCACACTTGAAAATTGCCGAGTTCCCACGGATCACATCCTCCTCGAACACTTTGGCTGCGTAGTGTTGATTTACGACTGGAAAATAATTAAGTGGTTCCCTGATTTTGCCCAATTTAGAAAGCCATAAAATTCAAACTGTGAAAGAGGCTGGCCTCAACAACATATTTCCTCTGATGACATCAAGATATACATGGCAAGGCCACTTGTGGGAAATCCTCCCCCATTTCACTATAAATATGTTTCCATAACTTTTCCTTTATGACATTTCCCTGTCGTTTTCCAGTCAATCTCAAGTCAGTTACTACACGAGGAGGGAATTGTAATTAGGAAAATACATGCTCCCTTTTTCGCTCACAGTGGAGATTATGCAGTTGCTTTCCGAAGGCGGTGGATCCGAGGGTAAACTGTCAGGATCGTCAAAGTATCCGCATGGAGTTACTCAAATGTCTCACTGGTTTAAAGTGTAGCTCTGGAACAGATCCAACTTTGAGCTTGGGAGACTCCACACCACATAAAGATGCGCCTAGCCTCATGCTACTTATTAGCTCCTTTGGTTTCTATTAGCATCCATGTAGCTGCGATTTCAAGTGTCAACAACAAGAACCGGCATTATATTGCATCCACTCCCTCATATGCACTCCTGCAGCTGCTCTCACGCTATTACATACATTCTGCAACCCTGCACTTTTTCCGCACGTTTGTCCTACTGATGCTACTACACTTACACATTACTTAACAGTTGTGTAATTTCCTCCCGCTTCTTATTTCTTCGTACATGACGTGACCACACTGTCGCTTTGCCGTGAAGGCTATACATACACTATACCACCAGAGACGTTCATGCACCCTCAACATCTTGGGAATAATGCTGCTGCGGCTGTTAACCTTCTTACGGCTCATTCCTTTCATTGGTGCATGCCATGAAAAATCAGGTACGTAGGTACGTACGTACATTACACTACCTGTGAGGAGAGATGAGAGTGAAGGCGAAGTGTGGCTGTTTGTGTTTAGGATATATGCGTCAGCGTCAATGTTTGTGTTTGTGCAGAATCACGTTTATGCTGCTCAATACACAAGCAAGCGCAGTAGCAACCACGTGCATAAAAATAGCACTACTGCTCGATACTGTAACCAACTTTCCATTTCATCCACCACCGTCTACCTCCAACGGAGAGCAACATGCCGTTCGATTATGCTTTCCCATCATCGGAATTATATTGCACGCCCTGAATTAGCAAATCGATGCGAAAGTGCGTGATATTGCCTAATAATTTCACGGGATGGGGAGCAAATGTGAGCCCGCTGTTGATTACTTTGGTCCAATATTCCATGCGCCAATCCCAGCAGTAGTGATAAGTCTTGGAGGACGCCCGTGTGTTCCAAAAAAAACTTTAATGAAAAATTCCTATATGAGAAAATCCCGGTCATATACCACCGCCAGTATCCACTTGTTCTCAAAATCTTTTCCATCTCCACTGGATTGCTAGTGCACATTATTCCTGGGGGGAACTAACCGTAATTCTCATTCCTTTCAATAGGTGACTGATCCTGAAGCCATGAGCTGACGGACACAAAGTCACTCACGAATGCTGGCAAGTGACATTTCATGAGACCAGAGTTCCCTCTGATCACATACTCCTCCATCACATTCGCAGCGTATGCTTGACTCACGACTACAATTGGTTCAGAAGAGAAGCATAGAGACATGATGTGAGTTATTTGTATAATTTCTATGAATTTCCACCGGCTTGCCTTCTCTCTGGACATTTGCCAAGGTTTTTTGAATCCCCTAATTATACCCGTCACATCCTCACCTCGTAATAATGAGAGGCTCTCGCGTGTACGATTATCTAACTCCTCCAACTTATAAGCAATAATTGTTATGAGTGAGAAAGGTGTCAGCTTTGTAAGTGTACCTTCACCTTAATCAACAAAGTTTGTCCTGTTAAAAGTTATTAAAAGTTAGTTAGCCTTCACCACTTGCACATAATTTTGTCATTGACGGATTACATTCATCAATTTTGATATTTCCTCCCAGAATTACCCACAACAAAAACTTTCCCATTTGGTCAGCCCAAATACACTGAAATTCAAACTATACAATATGTATATATATATGTGCAATATGTTTTTCATTTTTTCAATCTTCATATAATTTCC